>VZUI01005162.1:0-52140 GCA_013401135.1 Cettia cetti | reverse complement strand
GGCCCCGCCACCGCCCCCGAACCGGGAGCGACCCCCGCCCCGAGGCAGCCGTCCCGGCCGCACGGCCCCGGGCCCCGGCCGCCAGCCATCCCCGCCGCGCTCCTCGCCGCCCGCAGCGCCGCGCTTTATCCGCGCCCGGCGGGCCTTGAACCGCATGAAATATTGATGGGGACATTTGGCGGCCGCTCGCGGGCTAATGGGGCCGGGGCACGCGGCCAGGAGCGGCCTCAGCCCGGGGGACAGCGGCGGGATGGCCCCGCCACCGAGCCGGGGCTGAGCGTGCCCTGAGCTCAGCGCTGAGCCCTGCCAGGGGTAGTCCGTGCGTGGGGACACGGCGGGGAGCCGGACCCAGGAGAGGAAGGGAGAGGAACCCGGGCTGCAGGGAGCAGCAGGAGCCCAGGATGTGGGGATAAGTGGCACTCAAGGACGGGACAGTGAGCCTGAGGTTCAGGGATGAACAGGAGCCAAGGACACAGGGATGTGTGGCACCTAAGGATGTGGAGATGAGCACTAGCTGAGCAGGTGGGATGAACCCAAGGGTGCAAGGATGAGCAGTACCCAAGCACATCAGGAGAAGTGATACCTGACCCCTTAACAACTCATGGTGCAGAGCCCATTGCTGATTTTGCAGCTTAAAAAGTGAGGCAACAGCAGTGTCAGAGCAGGCACTGACAGACTGGGGCCCTGGTACCTGTGCAGGCACAGTGAGACCTTCTTTCTTCTTTTCTGGTGGGTTTTATTCCTGCCATTAAGGTTTCCCAGGTCCCTGTGTCACCCAGTGGTGTCCCAACCCACCCATGAGCACAGCCCCTCATCGATGTGGCTTGCTGATTCCCTTCAGCTGAATTGCAGAACTCCAGCAAAAAGGAGAGCAGAGGGAGCTCTCATCATGGAAAAACTAACATCAGACATGGCAAAAGCTGACCAGACCTTTTCTGCTCGGTTTCCTCTTAGGTGACCCTGCCAAATCTGATAGGCAGCTGCTGACCACCTACGGGAGCGCCACGTGGGGGGAATTTGTTTCCTTTGTCCTGTTTACTGGCCTGGTGATGATTTCACTGCTGATACTGCAAGCCACCCCCCTGCTGTCAGCCCCAGTTTTTGGGTAATTGTGTTTTATTTATGACACATTTTGGAGTGCTCAGGGACAAAAATGAGGGGGAAAACTCTCTGCTGTGGTATGGAGTTTGAGGAAGGAGGTGGTGCTGGGCTTCTGGCAAGCAAGGAGAAACTGCTGTTTCTTTCTGAATTTCAGGGGTTTATTCTGCATCTGTTTCCTCAATTTTGGGGACATTTCTCCCTGCAAGAAGGAGGCAGGGGCTGGGAGAGGAGGGCAGGAGGTGCCAGCAGCGGGTGCAGCCCCAGCTGCTTTAGGAGCTGCCATCACACAGGGGGTGACTTTGGGGACCCTTTGCTTTGGGGGCTCATCCCTGCCCGTGGCCTGCAGGATTTGGGAGCTGTGCAGCAGCTCCAGCAGCGGCTCCAGGGGCCACATTCCCTCCAGAGCTGACAGTAACTGATGTTGTGTTTTGAAGGCAAGCTGGGAGCAAACAGCAGGCGCCTGGTGCAACCTGCCCGCCGTTAATAGAGCTCAGCCTTTTAACAGCATTTCTGCTCTGCTGGGACTCCCTCAGAGCTCCATGAAATATTAAAGCCTCTTGATAGCTCCTTAAAGCCAGCCTTTTGGCTGGGCCTGTGTGCCACGAGCTGGGCTTTGGTGCTCAGCCTGCAGCAGTGGCTCAGGAGCAGCTCCGTGTCCCATCAGATGAGGAAAACGGTGGCTGGAGTGAGCAGGGCACAAGAAGGAATAAGAATTCCAATCCTGGCGTGCAGCTGAGCTCTGCAGCAGCCCCAGCTCCCTCAGCCCCATGCCTGGCTTGGAAAAATGCAGGAACACAGGCTCAGGAGCAGTCAGGGCCAGAGGATTCATCCTGGGCTGGCTGTGGGTGTAGGGGAAGCATCCTCTGTGCGTTTGGGGGATTTGGGGAGGTGCAGCTGGCTCAGCTGCTGCATTTTGGAAATCTGTGGAGAGTTGGAGTGTGGGAATATGGAGGCAGGCAGGGATCTTCGATTCCAGCAGGATTCCATGGGCAGGGACACCTTCCATTAGAGCAGGTTGCCTCCAGCTCCACCCAGCCTGGAATTTCTCTGCCTCCCAAGCACAGCAGAGCTCTGGGGCAGGACCAGGGGCTGCTCAGCAGGAATGAACTCATCATCAGTGGCCACATCCTGCCTCCCCCATCCCAAAATCTGCAGGAAACCCACTCTGAGGCTCCCTGGAGTCAGGTAAAATCCAGAGCTGCCACGCTGTTTCTGGGAAGGAGCTTTTTCAAGTTGATTTTCTCCAGATTTGCAGGGGATGGACAACTATTGATCCTGCAAATGACCCCTGCAGAAATCCATCGATCCCTTTGGAGCAGCAGATCATTAAGGCTCAACTTCCAGACCTCGCAGGTGCTGCCAAAGTGCTGACACAGCAAAAACCCCATTTGATGGTGTCACTGTCCCTGGGACCTTTGGCATTTATTTGGGGAGCTCCAAGCTCTTCCTCACAGGAATCTGCTCCAGAAAATGCTCTCTGCACGGTGATGCTTCACATCTGAATGTCCTTTGATGTGCTTTTCCCTCAAATAGGGGAAAAGCAGTCAGGAAAAAACCATCATGATGACCTGAGGTTTGTTTTTTGGGAAGATTCTGAAAGCCTCACGCATTTGGTAGCTGGAAAAACCCCATGGATTGATGGAGGGAAGCCCAGCTTTGGATGTTGATAGGAACATGTTCAGCACTCTCAGCTTCCATTATATTTTACTGTCTGATAGCTGCAAACCTTGTGATAATTGAGGCTTTTATTGGGATTCTGGAGCAAATCCCTGCTGCACTGGAGGTTGGACAGAAAATCTGTGGCTGCCACATCCCTGGAAGTGTCCAAGACCAGCTTGGAGCAGCCTGGGATAGTGGGAAGTGTCCCTGCCCATGGCAGGGTGGAGTGGGATGAGCTTTGATGTCCCTTCCCACCCAAACCATTCCAGGATTCCATGGTAGTCAAACACAGCCTGGTGGGAACATCCTCCAAGGCCAAAATCTTAAATCATTCTCAATAGAACATTCTTAAATCACTCTCAATAGAACAAAATAGTTCTTAATAGTCCTGAAAAACACCCAGAGAAGCTCCTAAGGAAGGCCATCCATCAGCAGGGAGCTGGGAGCAGGGCTCAGGGAAAGCTCTGAACTGCTGGAATTAAACCCCAAAGCTGAGCTGCAGAGCCTCCCCTTTCTCAGGCACATCTGTAACTGCAATGAGGCCCAAAACCCGAGGAGATGACTCTGCAAATGTAAAAAAACTCCACCAGCCATTACCTCACAGCTCAGAAATCTCCTCTGCCAGCAAATATTTGCTGTTGGAGTGTTCAAAACCCAGGGAAAGTGAGAGAGAGAGGCTGAAACCCTCTGGATAACTCTGATTCCTTCCCAGGCTGTGTAACAAGTTTGGGTGTCCTCCAGAAATGAAATGTGTTTTCTGTAATAAATCAGTCAAATCGAATAAATTTAAAAAAATTTATTCATTGCTATCAGTTCTGTATTTATTTCTGTAGTTATGGATAAAAAGTTTGTTTATTTAACACAATTTTCTTTTCTCCAGTAAATAACAGGTGGAAATGTCAGGGCAATGATATTGTATCAATGGGTTTTCAGGCTTCCAGCTTGCATGTGACACTGAAAATATTCTTCTTCATTCCTTCTGCTACACAGAAACATTAGAAAGATTGGCTTAGACTGCTTTTCCCTTTGCAGTAATTCCTCATAATTAGGATTTTAATCCCCTGACTCCATGGAAAGGCAATGCAATGACTTTGGCTGAGGCTTTTAGAGTTACAAATAATGAGCACCTCTTCCTATGGGGGATGATTGGCTGTTTTTTCCTTTGAATCAAATGATCCTAACTCCTAAAAGTGAAGCCTCGACCCCACAGCATCCTTATGGAATCCCTCTGGGATCCAGGCAGGAGCTGAGTGACCACACAGGGCTGGGTGGGAGCAGCTGCCACAGAAACGCTGAAATATCCTAAAAGGCACCAAAGGACAAATTGTCACAGCTGGAAGGATCCTTGTGTCGGTCTGGAATAACCAAAACCCTTTTTTTCATTTTGAAATTCTTTGTGTTTTCCAGGGAGCAACATTGTTCCTGGTTAGTCACGCCGGCTCTCCAGAGGCTGCCGCGATCCAGGCGTGGATTTCTGCCGTGATTTCATCCCGCTGCTATTTACAACCAACTCAGCCCAAAAAGCTTAACCTCTTCCTATTATTTGTGGTTAAATATAGCAGCGGATCCTTTCCCATCCCTGCTGCTCTCCCACACGAACGGCATGAGTCAGGAGCAGCAATTCCCAGCGGGATGAGCCCGCCCCGGCTGCCCCGGAGCATCCCGAGGTGAAAGGATTTGTGTGACACAGCGCGCGATGCTCTGCCAGCTCCAGCATTCCAGGAGGGATCATCCTGGCTGCACATCCCGGCTGCTTCCCTGCCATCCCACCAGGAATTCCAGGTAATCCCAGTTTTCTTGCCTGCCTCCCAGCTGCATCTCTCCCATTCCACCAGGAATTTCAGATGATCTCTGGCTGCATCCCAGCTGCTTCCTTGCTGTTCCACATGTCCCAGGAATTTCAGGGATCCCAGTTTTTGTGGGGGTCAGAAGAATGGGGCAATGCCCCAGGGCAGGGAGTGAGCACCAAATCCTCTCCCATTTCCCTCTCATTCTCCCTTTCCTTCTTAAGGGATTTTATTTTTACCAAACTAAACATTTCCCACCCCAGTTTGTCCACAGGAGCCTGAATTCCCTGTGCAGCCAGAGAGTTTTCCTGGGGGAAAATCCAACACCCCCAACTGAGGCTGCTCAGGGCATTGCCCAGGCAGGAGGCTGTCAAAAAATGGGGAAAAATGGGAGAAAATGGAAAACAAAAAAGGAGAAACCCCTTGCAGCTGTTTTTCCAGGAGTGAGGCAGGCACAGGGCTGTGTGTTCCACAGGGAAGCATCCTCAGGGAAAGATGCAGATGCAAGGAGGGATGAGGAGGATGCTGAGGGGGCAGGAGAGGTTTTGACCCTGCTATTTTTACTCTCCTTAAACAACCGTGTCAGCCTCGGGGGCGGCGTGGAAAACAGGGAGAAGCTCTGGAATGGCCCCTGCTGGATCAATCCCAGGCCTTGGGGGTCCTGCTGCTCCCTTTTTGGGCAGCACAGACTGGTGGGATGGCTGGAGAAGGGCAAATATTCCCTGCTGGAAAATGAGGTGGGTGGCTCCTGTCAAACCCCCAGAGCAGATTTGCCGTGTCCAGCCCCAGCTTCCTGCTCAGCCTGGGGTTCTTGCTTCACTCAGTGACATTTCAATCCTGAAAATCGGGAGGGAAGTCAGGGGAGTGCTGGCTGGTGGAATGCTGTGCCCTGAGGGGGTGGCTCTGAAGTTCAGGGTCCCCCAGGCTGGGGGGATCAGGGGGGGCTGAACTCAGGCACAGGGGGAGAAGGGGCTGCAGGGCTGGGCTGGGGGTGGGTGATGGCCTCAGGCTCTCCTGTTCCACACAAATCAACCAAAACACCAAAAAATATCAAATAATAAATAACCTGAACCCAGGACTCTGAGCTCTGATCCACCAGAGCATCCTTCTCCCTCCCTGTGCCACTCAATGAGTTGAAACAAGACATTTGGTGGCTCCTGCAATTCCTGTCACCTTTTGGGGCTCCAGGATGACACAGCCTGGAGCAGAACGGGGTAAAAACAGTGAATATCCAGCAAAAATAACATGGCATGATCACCAGAGGCAGCCTGTCCCCCATTTCTGGGCAGCAGGAGCTGCAGTGACACAATTTTGGTTCTTCCAGCCCCAAGGGGATGTTGGATGTTTGGAATTATTCCTCTGAGTGACAACACAACGGTTCCAGTGCCAGACAAACTCCTGGCTGCAGAGGAAACCAAACCCAGCTCAAGTTCATTGTACCCAGGCCTAGGACCAGGAATGGGATCAGGAATGCTGCAGGATGGGGATGGAGGCATTGGGATGTGTCCCTGGAGATCAGGGTTGTGGGTTTTGCAGCTAAAATCAGGGATATTTGTTGTGGCTGTGACGTATCCTCTTCCCTTGGGGTCCCTGATGTCATTTTGAGGGGAAATGTTGATTTTCTGACCATAATTTTGCAACCCCCATGGTAGGATAAATGTATGTATTTAGTAAAATACATATTTAGCATGATATATATAAATTATCTAGAGTAAAATCCATCTTTTACTGGGCAGCCTGACCAGTATCTGAGGCTAAAACTCCATTTCTCCTTTCATTTTCACTTTTCCCTCTTTGACCCACCGTACCCCCAAACACCAAAAACAGCAACAAAATTCCCAACTTCTCTGGGCAGCCTCTGCCAGGGGCTCCTGACCCTCACAGGGAGGAATTTCTTCCCAATATCCCACCTAACCCTGCCCTCTGGCAATTTAAATCTGCTGTAATGGGAAAATAAAGAGTGGGGATGAAATAAAAACTGCATTTGCAACAGGCACCTCTTGCTGCTTTTTCCCATCCCGTGCTGGGAAGTGCCTGAGGGATGAAGCAGGAGATCAGAGAGGGTTCCTGAGCCCACTGGGAATTTTGGGTGGGATTACAAACAATTTTCCAAATTTACAGGCACCAACGGCTCCATAATCAAACAGGCCATTAATCGACTTTTTTTTTTTTCATTCTCTGATTCTATTCTTTTATTCTTATAAAGTTACTTCTTTATTTGATGTTATCGTTCATTATTTTACTTTCTGACGGCGACATAATATCATAATGATTAATATTTATCTATTACTGCATGGGAGGAGGCGGGATGGGCCGGGAGGGATCCCGGGAGAGCGGCGCGGGGCTGAGGAGCTGTTGCCATCTGCAGGCGGCTCTGGAATAAATAAATGAATCCCTCTGTGTTGGAGCCCGAGAGGCTGAAAATTTCAGGCTTTCTGTGCTAAAAACCGCTGACCCTCAGGCAAACAGCACATTTGACTTGAGGCTTCCAAAACTGAGTGACAGCACTGAGTGATCACACACTTCTATCCAAACTCCCCAGCCCAGCCCCGGTGCTGTCACTCAGTTTTGGAAGCTGTTCCACGGCCTCAGGTCAAATCTGCTGCTTGCTTGGGGTCAGTGGTTTTAGCACAGAAAGCCTGGAATGCTCAGCCTCCAGGGCTCCAACAATCCAGTCTATTTGCAAGGTCATCACTTGAACCTTGCTTCTACAAATCCATTTCCCTCAGGGTTTCAGTGCAGGAGCAGACAATCCCAGCCCTCACTCCCAGCCTGGCACAGGAATTCCTGCAGGACTCAGTCAATAGCTGCTCTTTCATTGCACTCACACAGCTCCCCTCGCCCTGCTCACATTCCCAGAGCCCTGAACACTCCCCTGTTGTGCCAGGATGCTGCCAGCTGCACCCAGAGAGTACAACCAGCCACTCACCCAGCTTTCCTTCAAAAATGGGAATCCCTGCAAGAGCTGAACAATCCATCCGAGCACTGCAAACCCTCCTCGCCCTCATCAGAAGAGAGAAAAAAAATAGCTGGGACCAGAAAAGTGGGAGATTCTGGGAGCTGACAAAAAAAAAAATTATGCCTCTTTCTTATTTTCTGTTTAGTGATCTGGTAACTGCATCAATTGCTAAAATGTTCACCCAAAAAGTGAATGGATGCCTTGCTATAAGTAGTAGTAGTAGTAGTAGTAGTAGTAGTAGTAGTAGTAGTAGTAGTAGTAGTAGTAGTAGTAGTAGTAATAATAATAATAATAATAATAATAATAATAATAATAATAATAATAATAATAATAATATAGAAGAAAGGGAAGAAGATTAATAGAAGAAGGAGGAGGACAAGAAGAAGAGGAAAAGAAGATTCAAAGAAAAAGGGGAAGAAGAAGGAGGAGGAAATGAGGAAGAAGAAGAGGAAGGAAGAAAGAGGAAGAAAGAGAAGAAGGAGGAAAAGAAACAGGAGAAAAAAGAGAAAAAGAAGTGCCATGAACTTCTGTGCTGAAAAACCTCCAGCAAACCCAGATCCAATCTGCCAGGAAGAAAGAACAGATGTCTCTTCTCACCTCAGATACTCCTGCTGCCCTCCACGTATTTGCTTCAGGCTCTGGATTTCTATGACTTATCCCCATTTTTAAAACTGGGATGGATCTGGGGCTCTGGGGATGGACCTGCAAAAAACAGAGAGGTTTTGGGAGGCTGAAATTGCTCTGGGTGCCTCCAGGGCCTGATTTTTAGGTGGCACTGAGGCATCTCTACATCCCAGCCCCCGCAGGGATGCTTGGCCAGGTCCTGGCAGCAGGAATTCCCCTGGGAGCTGCCTGCAAGGACCTGTCCTGGGTGCAACCAGCAGCTCCAGTTTCCTTTTCCACACAAAGGACTGGTTTATTAAAAGTGCCAGCAAAGCCGTGCCTTAAATCTTGGAAAAAAAAAAAAAAAAAAAAAAAAAAAAAGCTGATTAATGCTCTGAGAAACTGAATCCCAGCAGCACGAGGCTCCCAGTTAAACTGGGAAGGGTTGTTGATGTAAACTGGGACAGTTTTTTGCTGGGGATGAATCAGCCCCTCAGAGGAAAACTCGAAATTGGAGCGCTTTGAGCTGCTGCGACTGTACGAACAGCAGCGCTGCCCCCGGGGAGCTTGTGGCGCCTCACGGGATGTTTATTGCACCATCCTCCAGCCTGGGCACCTCTGGAAAAGCTGGAAAATGATGGCTCAGCCACCTCCGGAAGCTCCGAGCAGCATCCCGGGGATGGAGCTGGGAAGGACAAAAGGCATCACCCCCACCTTCCCCTCCTCCTTTCCCTTCCTGGCTTCGCTTTCCTTTCTGTATTTACTCTCCCTTGTGGGGATTATTTACACTCTCAACTGTCCTTGTGCCATGAACTTCTCCCACTTCCTTCAGTTTGTTCCGGGCGGGATTTGCCCTGACGAGTTGTTCGCAGGGGATTTCCTTCCCTGGCACTTCCCAACTCGACCCCTTCAGTCACTTTTCCAGGGTCTCCCGATAAAAGTTGGTTCATTTTGTCGGGTTTCCATCAGTTTTGCAGCCCCTCTTTGCACATGCCAGCTGTGAGCTCTGCGCTTGGAGTTTCCTGGGAAATTCCAGATTTTCCAGAATTATTTTGTGTCCTGGGGCTCCAGAGGGATTTGGAGCAAGGGGCAGAACAGAGGGGGCTCCCAATCCAGAATATTTCCGGGAGCTGGCACCTGCAAGGCACAGGGAGCAGCATTCTGAGCCCGTGTTTGCTCAAGCACTTACCTTTGTTTATGGAGATTATTTTCATTTCTGCCCCGGGCCCTGGGCAGACACACAAAGAGGGTCACCCAGAGCCCACCTGCACTGGGATGGATCAGAGATGGATTGGGGCTGGATCAGCTCTTGGAATAAGAGAAATCCCCTTAAACCGAGTATCTGAACCCCCCTCTTTCCCAGGGGTTCCTCTGGGCACAAACCCAGGTGATTTTGGAGGTTTTCAGCCTGGGAGGATCAGGGAGGGGTGTGAGGGGTTTTCCTTGGCTGGAGCTCTGCAGGAGCTCTGGAATTCCCCTTGCCCAGGGTTTGCAGGGATGCTGCAGGGGTGGGGGCAGGTGCGTGCTGGGGCTCCGGGATTTATTGCATTGCTGAGAGGAAGCATCGAAATGCTTCTGCTTAAGAGGCTTTTGTTCCCTTTTAATACCTTTTTTTTTTTTGGTTAAAAAAAGTCTCAATGTGCTGCAGGTTTACGCTGGTTTTTTTTTTTTCTTTTAACTTTTTCCTCTTTTTTCTTCCCGCTAAGCAGCTCTGCCAGCAGGAGGCAGATCCTGACGTGTCCAAGGCCAGGCTGGACAGGGCTTGGAGCATCCTATCCATGGAAATTCTCCCTGCCCATGGCAGCGGGGGCCTGGAACGAGATGAGCTCTAAGGTCCCTTCCCACCCAAACCATTCTGGGACTTTAGAATTACCTCATAGAATTTAGAATTATTCTATCTGCATAGAATACTAATATTCTAATAGAGAACACCTAACGCGCCCAGAATATTAATATGAACTCTATATTTATTAATTATTCCGGCTATATCTGTACCTACACCGAGGGAGGCTGTGATGGACACACACAGCACCGGAGTTGTGATGCGGGGGGAGAGCGAGGGGGGCGATCAGGAGCTCCAGGGGGTGTCCTGGGGGTGTCCTGGGCGTGTTTGGGGTGTCCAGAGACTGTCCAGGGGCTGTCCTGGGGGTGTTTGGGGGTGTCCGGGAGTGTTTAGGGGTGTTCTGCGGGTGTCCGGGGCTGTTCAGGGGGTGTTTGGGGTGCATCCGGTGGTGTTTGGGGGTGTCCGGGGAGTGTTCGGGGGTGTTTGGGGGTGTCCGGGGTGCTCGGAGGCGCCCGGGGCTGTTGGGGGTGTCTCCGGCGGTGTTTGGGGTTGTCCGGGGGCGTGTCCAGGGCATGTCAGGGGCGTGTCAGGGGCGTGTCCCCCGGCCCCGCCCCCCACGCGCGGAGTACGCGGCCGTTCCCGCGCGGTGCCGCCGAGCGGAGCCTCCGCGATGTCCGGCGCGGCCCTGGAGCCCGACAGGTGAGCGGGGCCGGGGTCCCTGCCGTGCCCTTGTCCCCCGCGATCCCCCCGCAGCCTCCCCGCCGCTCCCCGGGGCTGCGCGGCGGCCCCCGCCACCCTCGCCGCTGTTGTCCCCTCGCCGCTGTTGTCGCCTCCCGCTGTCCCCGTGCAGCCCCTGCACCTTTCCGCTGTCCCCCCGCACCCACCCGCCGTCCCCCGGCCCGTCCCGCTGTCCCTTCGCCCCCAGCCCCGCCCCTCGCATCATCCCATCCCCCACCCCACCTGCATCCCCGGCATCCTGCCGCTCCTCCATCCCCTCCCGGGCCCCCCTTTCCTGGGCACCGAGCCCGGAGGGTCCCCCCCGTCCCCAAACCCCCCTTCCCCGGTCCCTTTGGGTGCCCGAGCCCGGCCGTGCACCTGCAGCGGGGGCTCCGAGCGCCGCCAAGGCGCGCCGCGCATCCGCCGCTGCTGCAGACAAAGCGCGGCTCCCGCTCCGCCCCGCCCGCCCCCCCGGGCTGCCCCCGGTACCCCCCGGGCTGCCCCCGGTACCCCCGGTACCCCCCGGTACCCCCGGTGCTGCCCTGACCCCGAGCAAGGCTCGTGTTTATCTTCCCCTGCCTTTATCGCGCCCCTTTCCCTGCGCGGCTCCTCCCCGCGGCAATTAATGGTTACAGTTATTAATGCACAATGCCCCGGGGCTCCTCGGGCGCGTTTTGTGTTGGTTTTTTTTTTCTTCTCCCTTCCCCCCTCGCCCCCCCTCGTTCCTGCGCTCTTTGGCAGCGCAGGAGGGAAATGCAGCTGGAGGGAAGCGATCCCAATTTAGCAAGCCAGCGCTTGGTGGAAGGGTTGAAGGGTTGCACAAACATCGCTGGCTCAGGTCCTGGAGAGCATCCAGGCTTCATCCAAATCCTCCAGATAAATACGTTTGTTTTTTGGTGGTTTTTTTTTTTTTCTCCAAAGATACAGTTTGGAAGAGTAAACTGTTGTGTAATTCCTTGTGGGGGAAAAGTTTTCTCAAGCACTTCTTCCTGCCCTTGACCCAGAAACTTTTGCAGCCCCTTTTGCTGTGCTTTGCCAGGACCCCCCAGCTGGCATCGCTTCCCTGAGCTCCTCAGGAATCCTCGTTTCTCATTTTGGATGGTCCTGCCTCTGCCATTCCCATCTCTTTATTTCTTTCTCAATTTTCTGGCTGAGTGCCCCAGTGTGACCCCGAGGCTCTGGCCCCCGTGGTGATGCCCCCTTACTCCAGGAGCACCCAGGATGGCCAAAATCAGCCCCCTGATCTCGGCCTCACCATCCCCAGCATCTCTGGGGTTGCACTGGGACCTTCACCACCTCAAATAAAAAAAAATAAAATAAAATAATAAAATAAAATAAAATAAAATAAAATAAAATAATAAAATAAAATAAAAATTGCTGGAGCTTTTTCTCCCTGCCTGCTCTTCCAGCTGCCCCTTGGCAGGGCGGAGGCTCTGGAATATTTCCTGGTGCCACCACAGTGCTGGATGTCACCTGCTGCTTCCTGGTGACTGCACCCAGGGCTGTTCCCTTCCTCAGGGCAGCTTGTCTTTGCTGGATCTGCCTGACAGATGTCGTGGAGCTCCGGGAAAAGGTTCCAAACAGGATTTTTATCCGTGAATGATGCACACAGCACTTCTCCCCTTTCCAGGAGTGCCTGGAGGTTGGTGTGGCTTTGCCACAAATGGGTCTGCTGGATTGCAAAGTTGATCTGAGTTCCCTCCTGCCTGGAGGTTGGTTGGATTGCTCCCAAATCCAACGGGCGCCTGGCACGGGATCCTGGTGCTTGGCAGGAGGGGCTGGCAGCAGGAGCTGTGCCAGTGGGAATTGTGTCCAGCAGAGCCAGGTGTCCCCAAAAAGGCTGGGAGAGATCAGGGCAGGGGTGATGCTGCAGGAGGTGAATGTTTAATCCCCAGCTCCCAGATTGCCCAGGCTGGGAGCCATGCCAGCGGGTGGGAGCTGGGAATGCTGCCCTTGTGCAGGCCTGGGAAGGGACTGGCAGAGGTTTCATGTGTTCTGCTTTTGTCTTCCAGCGGAGCTGAGTCCCTCTCCTCGGATGAAAAAGGTACAGGGATTTGGGGAAATGCCCATCCTTGGGAATAGGAAGTCTAAAACTGGCTTTAAAAACCAGTTAAAAGGTGCAGGGATTGTGGGAAATACCCATTCTTTGGAATGGGAGTTCTAAAACTGGCTTAAAAAACCCATAGAAAAGATAGAGGGATTTTGGGAAATGCCCAGCTTTTGGAATGGGAATGGGAATTCTATAACTGGCTTTAAAAGCCTCAGTGTAAACCCTTTGTTTATGGGTTATGTTGGTTTTTGAAATCCCTGTTCTTTTGTTATTTATTCCCTTTCTCTAGCTACAAAAAAGGGAAGAGTTGAATCCTCCTCAGCCTTTTATTCCCTGCTTTTCTCTTGCAGAGGTGACACCCAATGGCATAGAGGGATCAGGATCAGGATCAGCTGAGGAGCACCCTGAGGGTGAGCACACCATGGCTGAGGGATCTCCTCACTCCTGGCGTGGTGTGGCTGGTCCTGAATCCCAAATTTCCCCCCCTAGCCACATCCCAAAGCACATCCCTGCCTTCCCTGTGCTGGTTTCTCTTTGAATGATGTTTGTAATAATTAATGGAAGCCACATTTGGTGCATCCCACCAAGGCAGCTCCCACCTGCCATGGAAAACCATCATTTAACTGGGTGGTGCTCCAAAATTATCCCAGGTTGTATAAAACGTGAGAATTAAATATTCTGAACACCCTTCAGAAGGGCCTGGGTGACTCCAAAGTCTCCCCTGGTGCTGGAATTTTATGCTCTGATGTTTTTCTGTGCCTCAGTATTTATTTTTTTCCTGTTCCATTGTCTAACCTGCTGCCTGGCCTGATGGATGCAAACCTCTGGCTGGATCCCTGGGCTCACATTCCACCTGTGTCTCTTTTTAAGGGGAAGCCAGTTCTGAGGACAGCTCCAGCAGCAGCTCAGAAGAGGAGTCAGGTGAGCAGAACATTGTGATTTATTTCTCTGTTTGCTTTTTTAAGACTTGTGTGCAGTTTAAACCAGCTGCTGCTCCTGGGAAAAGCCTCATAATTATTAGGGAATGCTAACTCTGATTGCTTTCCCAATAAAGTTTTTGGGAGCCAATGATTTCCTGTCAGTGATCAAAGGGCAGCAGCTTGTGCTGCTTTCATCTCGCAGACACAACACCCCAAACACAATGCCCACGGGAGTTTTTACACCACAGCAGTTGTCCAAACACCAAGAGGCCATAAATTTCCTCAAAAGTTGGCAACACAAGTGGCCAAACAGGATGGACAGGAAAAGAATTAAAGGAAGTGTTTGCTGTTGGTGGGTTTTGCTGGCAGTGATTTATTCTGCTTTTATGTAACACTGCAAATTAAACAATTCCAGTGTTTTTTCCCACAGATGCAGAGGAGTGGGATGGAGGAAGGCTGGGTGAGGGTGAGTTTCTTGTGCCTGTTATCCCTTGCTCAGCAGGAGGAACAACGCCCAAGGGGTGATGTGGGATGGCAGGAAGGATTCTGAGCCCTCAGCTCCATCTCTTTGGGGAAAAGGAGAGGCTGGAGAGCATCCCTAGGAAATGAGGGGTGGAGGCCTCGAGTTTCCACGTGCAGGGAGTGCTCCTGGTGCTGTTCCAGTGCACTTTTTCCTGAGAGGGAGGTGGGATGGGAAGCAGCTGATCCTGGCAGCTCTGCCACTCCCCTGCTCCCAAATCCACCCCTCAGGACACAGCCTTTGGCCTGAAGTGTCAGCTCTGCTGGAATTCTGTCCTGTTGGATGCAGCCAGGAGAATCCAGGCACTTCTAAATCATTTTGGGGACAAACTCACTGCAGACAGTGTGGTGGTTGCTCCTTGGGAAAGCTGTTCCCTGTGTCCATGCCTTGGCACCGTGAGGCTCATCCCAGGATAAATCTTTTTTTTTTTTAACCCCCATGAAAATTCCCAAGAGTTTGGGCAATTTAGGAGCTTTTGACAAATTTGTATCCTGATGTTCAGCTTTACTCCCAGGGTGTGCAAGGCCTGCAAGGCCTCTCAGGAATGTTCTCCTTAGGATCTGATGAATTTTAGCAAATCAAATTGTGGGGTTATCCTGGGTGAATTTGGGAGCATCTCTGGACATTGAGATATTTACTCCAAGCTCCTTTTTCCTAGATGAAGAACAAGAGGAGAAGGAATCTCCACCTCACTGCAATGAGTCAGGTAGGAACAGATCACCTGAGGGTGTTTTTTTTATTCCTGGCTGTTTAATTATTTGGCTTTTCATGAGCTCATCTTCCTCTTTTCCCACTAGGAGGGAGCTGCTTGCCACCCTGTCAGCACTGCAGGAATGATAATGTAGGTTTGTGAGGAAAAAAACCACCCACTAATTTTGCATGAGATCATTTGCAAACAGTAATTCTCCTCTCTCCTCATATTTTTAAATATATATATTTTTTAAAATCTATTTCCAGGACCAGAAGGAGCAAGTCACCCCCAGGAGATTGGCTGGAGGACAATTTATGTATGAAAATTTTTAATGCTTTTTTAATGTAATGGGTTTGAGTTTACATTGTTCTCATCAAGGTGCTTCAGTCTTTGGTTGAAGTGGGCAAACAGCTCATTTGCTGCACAAATGCATTTGGATTTATACTGGAAAGTGCACCCAAATCCTTAAAAATCACACTTCAGAGCCTGTGCTGCCTCCAGATCCTGGTCCAAGACAGCTCTTGTCAGGGTTTTTCAGGATGCTGCCACAATGAACAGCAGGCCCATTTTTCTGTGCTTATTTCAGGCTGGGTGCACAGGAGGCATCTCCCCTGCCTCACCCTCCCCTTTGGCACTGCATTTTCCCCTGGATGCAGCACTGCTCTCCCTCTCTGCCTTGCAGTGCTCCCTGTGAGATGTCCCTGCAGCCCTTTGCTGCTCTCCATGCTGGATGCTGACGTTATCCACAGGAAATGTTGGCTCTGACACTGAGCCCTTCACATGAGAGCAGCTCCTGGCGCAGGAAGCTTTATGCAAAATGCTCATTTCCAGCTGTTTTGCATAGGCTGGGTGGGCCCTCAGCAGTTTTTAACAGCCCAAAACCAGCCTGGAGCACATTGTGGCCCCTGTGCTGCCGAGATAAAGCAGGAGGGAGTCTCTCCTTTGCCCCTGGTACTTTTGGTCGAGTGCCACATTTTTGGATGTCTCTTGCAGGGTGCAGCTGGATGCAGAGGGCTCCTACCAGTGCAGCATCACGGGGCTGATTTTCGAGGTGACAGGTGCTGCCAGGATCACCTATTCCCTGTTATCCTGGAGCAAATATGCCCAGCTGGTGGAAAAGCCCTGGATCGTGGGCGGGCCCCTGTTCGACGTGCGCTGCTCCATGCCTGCCGTGCTCAGCTCCATCCAGTTCCCTCACTGCCTCTGCCTGGGGGGTGAGCCTGGGGCCAGGGGGTGGGAAGGACCTCTGGGGACCTTCTGAGTGCTGAGCCATGGGGTGTGCCCTTGGGAACCCTAAAAATCCCCTCTGGGAAACTTCCAGGGTTTGCCCTGGAAAGATCAACCATGGAGTTCGCTGCCTAGGCTGAAAGAGAAGGCTTCCCTCGTGGTGTCTTGCAGAGCTGCTGCCAATCCATCTTGGATTGCTTCCCCCATCGGTCACTTAACCCTGCCCTCCCCAACTGTTCATCCCTCACAGCCCTCTCTAGGCCTTGCCCTTTGTACTGCCCCTCTGCCCTCAGATCGTTGGTGCCTGACCCCTTAATTAACCCCTGAGCTGCTCATGGTCGGTGTCTCCTGTCCCTGACCCCCTCAGCACGCTGAAATAAACCCTGCTGGAGCATCTCATGCAGGAGGCCCCTCCTGCCTCTCCTGCTCTGAGGGGTGTGTGCATGCGCCCAAAATGGCTGCCTTCTCTTCTGGAGACGCCCAGAGAAGGCAGCAGCAGCATTTCACCATCCTGCCACAACGCCTGAGATCGTCTGCGAGCTGTAATTCTACCCTCTCCTCACCTTTCTAAGGATGATTTTGTCCTCACAGATGGCAGTGCTGGCGTGGCCTTCAAGGTGCTGCACATCAAGGGCGGCGGGGCGGCCATCGAGCCCTCGGCCGAGTTCTCGGCGTCGCACGTCAAGTGGGTGGTGAGCTCCCTGTCCCCCGTGGGGCCCCTGATCCACAGCCAGGAGCCCCTGCAGTACCACGGGGTTGTCATCCTCTACAAAGCCATCGATGAGCACCCCTCCCTGTCCTTCTGGGTCTTCCTGGCCACCAACAACCACTCCCTCATCAAGGTACGGCCCGGGCTGCCAGCTGGGCGTGGGGAGGGTGGGCTGAGGAATCTTGGCCTGGTTTGGGTGGGAAGGGAGCTTAAATCCCTTCTCATTCCACCCCTGCCATGGGCAAGGACACCTTCCACTGGCCCAGGTTGCTCCAAGCCCTGTCCAACCTGCCCCTGGGCACATCCAGGGGCAGCCACAGCTTCTCTGGGAATTCCATCCCAGCGCCTCCCCATCCTCCCAGGAAAAAATTCCAGCCCAATATCCCATCTAAACCTACAGTCTGAATTTGAAGCCACTCCCTCTTTTTTTCTGTCACTCAATCCCTTGTAAATTGTCTCTCTGGAAGCTTTTCCGTTCTTTATCCGAGTCACTTCTACCGAGTAACAAGAGGAAACAGCCTCCAGTTGTGCCAGAGGAGGTTTAGATGGGATATTAGGGAAAATTCCTTCAGGAAAAGGGTGGTCAAGCATTGGCAAAGGGCAGTGGTGGAGTCCCCAGTGAAGATCTGGGGATTTGGGAAAGCAGCTGACAGTGCATTCAGTGTCCCCACCTTTCCTGCTGCCAGGGGTCAGGTCAGAAATAACCTCTGAGCAGAGCAGAGCGTGTCTGCACAGAAGAGACAGGCCATGGAACTAACCCTGGATAAAATCCCAGCTTTAGAAAATTCCTTGCATTGCCCTGCAGTGGGTTATAGTTAGGAAACTGGGTTTGTGGGATCATTCAGGAGCTCTGGCAGGAGCAGGACTTGAATTTACCCTATTACAGGGAGGACAGGGACAAAAAAAACTTGCTTTTATTCAGGTTGCAAACTCTCTTATGTCATTTCACCCCCATGGCAGAACAGCTGGAGAGGTTTAGTGGTGCTTTTTGAGCGTGGTGGTTATTCCACAGCTTTCTGGGAAGTTGTGGAACGGGTCATGGCTGTTTTGTAAAGCTGGGGCCAGAGCACAGCCCAAGGAGCCACCTGGACACAGGTTTTAAATGTTAATTCCTTGACTGAAATTAGTAACATTGAAATACTGAGCTTGAAATGGTATTTTTAAATTTTAGGATATCTCAAAAACTGTAAAACAGTCAAAAAAGAAATTTGTTCCGATTGAAAAGCCCCCTGTATGCCAGAAATTACTGCAGGAAGGAAAGAAGTACAGGCTGATCTGTGAGCCAGAAGCTGAGATAACTCCTGCGGTGAGTCCCTTACACAGCCCTCCCTCCCTGCACTGCAGCTTCCCTGGGAATGGCACGAGAAGGAACCATTTGCCTTTTAGAGCCCTAAAATTTTGGGGTGAAATCCTGGTGCTAAAGTCAACAGCAAAACTCTTTGGGAAATTGGATTTGGTTCAGATCTCTCCCAACAGCCAATTGCCTCCTTTCGTTTATTTTAGGTAAATATTTATGTTTGGTGTATATTTCTGTTGTGTAGGAGATTGTATTTGTTGATGGATCACAGATGAAACTGAAGAGTTACTTTGAGGTGTATCTGGAGAAGCCTGATGACTTCACCCTGTCCGTGGTGGAGCAGGACTCGGATGAGACCATCTGGAAAGCCAAACTCCGAGAGAGTGAGGCCTTGGGAATGCTCTGGGATGGGAGCCCCTGCAGGGTCAGCACTCCCACCCCCAGGGCCACCTCCCACTGCCCCGGGCTGCTCCAGGCCCCAGTGTCCAGCCTGGCCTGGGCACTGCCAGGAATTCCAGCCCTGCCCACCCTCCCAGCCAGCAATTCCTGCCCAATATCCCACCTAACCCTGCTCTCTGTCCATTTGAAGCCATTCCCAGTGTCCTGTCCCTCCATCCCTTCTCCAAAGTCTCTCCCATCTCTCCTGCAGCTCCTCCAGGCCACCATGGGGTCACCCCAAAGCTTCTCCTCTCCAGGAGAACATTCCCAGCTCTCCCAGCCTTTCCTCCCAGCAGAGCTGCTCCATCCCTCTCCTCATGGAATGGTTTCATTTGGAACTTAGAGACCATATTATTCCATGTTATAATATAGTATTCCATATATTATCCATGGAATTGCATAATTTAATATAAAATTGCGTGTTGTTACGTTATTATTCCATGTAATAAAATATCATTTTATATATTATTCATGGAATTGTATAATATAAGATTGCATGTTATTGCATGATAACTTGCAGTCTCTCTTGCCTATTTGGGCCTGCTGCAGCACGTTGAATAAAAAGGGAAAAATCTCATTCTATCAAACCTGAGGGGCTGGAATCCACCCAAGAGCTTTGCTTTGTGCCTGGGAATTCTTGGAGCTGGGAATTCCTCCCTGACATTTTCTTCCCCCGACCTTTCCCAGGGGATTGGATCCATTATGACCAGAACAAGAACGAGCAGAAGAGGAGCACAGGCAGTGAGTGACTGCTGGGGCTGGGGGCCCTGCTCCTCGTGCCCCTGCTGGCCCTGGGGACAGCAGTGACAGCACCTCTGCTCCCTCCCAGGTGTGAAAAAGAGGAAGCCATCCCTCAGCATCCTGGAGGAGGAGGGGCTGCAGAGCAAAAAGCAGAAAACTGGCAGCACTGCAGGTGGGGCCTGGCTGGGCAGGAACCTGCCTGGGGCCGGGTTTGTGTCCTGTGCTCGAACCCCAGCTGGCTCTTTCCAGGATCTTTCCCTGTGGAGTGGTCCAGGCTTGGGGAAGGGCAGCTGGGAAGGTGTCAGGTGGGAAAGGAGCTGGGGGTGAGGGTTGGATGTGAGCCAGGGCAGTGACTGTCCCCTGTGCTGAGGCTCCTCCAGCCCTGGGGCAGATTTGGGCTCCTCACCAGGACACTGAGGGTGTGCAGGGAAGGGAATGGGGTTGGGAAAGGGGCTGGAGCTCAGGGGAACTTGTGGCTCTGCACAACTCCCTGCCAGGAGGGGACAGCCGGGGGGATTTGGGATCCTGTCCCAGGGAGCAGGGACAGGAGCAGAGGGAACAGGTGGATCTGGGGGAAATCCAATGTTTTTCAGATGGAGTAGGAGCAAAAAGCTTAACAGACAAAGAGCTGCTGATGATCGCCAAGCTGCTGGACCGGCGCTGGAGGGAAATCGCCATCGAGTGCCTGCAGATGGAGATGAAGGACATCGAGGACATCCGGGCCATGGAGGAGGAGGTGAACATGCAGAAATTCCTGGTGCTGAGGAAGTGGCGAGACAGGGAACAGGGCAATGGAACTGCAGAGGCGCTGCAGAGCAGCCTCGGGGAGAAAGCCACCTACGAGGTCCTGCAGGCACTGCAAGGTATCGGCTCCGGGCAGCGACCCGCCCTGTCCCAGCTGGGCTCCGGGGATTCCAGCAGGGAATTCAGCAAATCCCCGGGGCATGGTTTATGATGGAGGGCAGAACTGTCCCCTTTCAGCAGCGACTTTGTGTCCTGAGGTGTTTTTATCCTTCCCTTCAGGGGCTGATACAAAATGAGGAATATTTTTGCCCTGAGTGTGGGGAGTGCTCCCGGCATGACCCAGGTGTCCAAACCAGTTCTTGGGATTCCCTGGAAGTCCTAAGAGGAGGTGTTTGGGTCTTTATTTCAGGAATGCTTAATTAATGGTTAATTAATTAAGGTGATTAATCATCCCTGATGGATGACTTGGTGGTTCTATCCCATCTGAGGATGGATGTCCCAAGGGAGCTCCCCCTCCTTTCCATGGAGTTCTTATGCTCAGTTCACCTTCTGCAAATCCAAGTTATTCAAGGAGCTGGGAATTTTCCCTGCCCATGGGAGGGGTTGGAATTAAATGATCTTAAAGGTCCTTTCCAACCCAGACCATTCCATAATTTTATCAACTCAGCCAGCCAAGGGGAATTGTCCTCAAAAATTAAATGTTTGGGGGGTTTTTTGCAACAACAGAACTTTGTTCTTTCTTAATTCCTTAATTTAGGACAAAAGGAAACGGCCTCAGGTTGTGCCAGGGGAGGTGTAGATTGGATATTGGGAAAATTCCTTCATGGAAAGGGCCTGGCACAGTCACACCCCTGGAGGGGTTTATCAGCTGTGTGGATGTGGCACTTGGGGACACGGGGCACTGGTGGCCTTGGCAGTGCTGGGGAATGGTTGGGCTGGATGATCTTAGAGCCCTTTTCCAACCCAATTCCATGATTCATTCTCCCTGGAAACAACCTGGCTGGAAAAGGTGGAGAGCTCTCCCTGACAGACTCTGCCACAGCCTCGTGCTGCCTCAAGGGGGGGTTTAATACATTTATTTTTCAACTTAAATATTTTTTTAATTCAAATTCTCTCCGTTTGAGTCTTGCAGGAACTTCCAGAGATAATCCAGGTGTGTTTGTTCCCTTCCCTCAGGTCTCTTGGCTCAGAGCTGAGCCAGCTGGAAGGAAGAGGAGGAAGAGGAGGAAGAGGAGGTGGGAGCTTCCCAATGCAACCATCCCACTCCCCTGGGACCCTGCTGGCATTCGGGAATGCTCGTGGCATCACCACTGGCCGGGAAGGTCAGGCAGGATCCTCCAGAGAAACGTGAATGGAATTCTGGCTGGAGAGAAGCCACTTCCCAGACTTCCAGGAGAGGAGGTGGATCCTGGAATTCCAGGCTTCACCCACAGGGAAAGCCATAAACAACACTGGAAGAAACCACTTCATCTTTTTCATCACCTGGAAAAGATTTTTTATTTCCATCAGGGAAAAACAGGGAGAAGAATTCCCCTGGAAACTCTCATCCCCTTCCAAAAAACCACTGAACTGCCAGAATCGTGAGGTGCATGGGATGTCTCATGGATCAGGGAAGGATAATCCTAAACTTGCACCAGATTCCTTTCCATAATCACTGTATATATGGAATTACTGTATAGATCCTGTACATCCAGTCCTTGTTAAGCTGTGGTTCTGCTTCCTGAAATTCCCAAAGATGGGAACACCACTATGAACTCCAGGCAGCTCGGAATTTCCCCATGGAATTTCTTCTCCCCTCTTTTCTGTATAGTTTGTCTCCATTTTTTACCTTGTTTAATACTTTTTGTATGAGAAACTTTTTATTTTTTTTTTTTTTTTTTTTTTTTTTTTTACTTGATTTATTCGAACTTGAATAGAATTTAGGTGCTTAAAATGTGAGGAGCTGAAATCCCTGTGCTGCAGGAGTGGAAAAAAATTGGGAAAAATGAAATTTGCAGAAGAGAGGAGTGACCAGATCCAGGATTGTCTTGTTTTGAAGGCCGTGGGATACTTGGAATCATCTTCCTCTGGGTGTGTTTGGGAAAGATGAACATACTTTTAAAAAATAAGGATTAAACAGGAAAAAAATTCATTATTTCCATCTGAATGTTGATGTTTGTTGTAGTTGGATGAAGTGTTGGGAAGTTGTTGATGTCCTGGGAAGAGGAGGAGGATGGAAGTTGTTCCTCAGCCTCTGGAGAAGCTGAAGGTGCCACCAAAGGCATCCAAGGGGTTTTTTGGGGGGATGAAAATCCCAAAATCCCATTCCAATCCCTGCCAGGGGCAGGGACACCTTCCCTATCCCAGGTTTTTCCAAGAGGAAAACTTGGATTTTAAACCACACCAATATCAGGCAGTGCCTTCCCAAAGATTTTCAAAGGATTCATGTTGGATCCCAAGGGACAAAAAAAATCTCCGTGATTTCGAAGCAAACTTTGATTTTATTAGGCAATAAATAAAATAAATAGGGAATATCATAAATAAATCATGAACCAGGTTGGAATCAGGGAATAAAATGGAATAGCATCATAAATAAAATCAAGGAATCTCATCATGAATAAAATCAAGGAATCTCATCATAAATAAATCAAGGAATCTCATCATAAATCATGAAATAGAATGGAATCTCAAATCAAGGAATATCATCACAGATCAGGGAACAGAATGGAATATCATCCTAAATAAATCATGCAATAATTCATGATTATTAGCAATAGGAATTAAATTCCTATAGGAATAATTAAAAATTAGGGATTTATTATTTAGGACTATCATCCCAAATAAATCATGGAATAGAATACCCTGAGTTGGAGGGGATCCCCAAGAAAAGGGATTATCATGCAGAGCTCTCAGTCCCTGAGACATCAGCAGGATAAATCAGAGTTAGGGACATGCTGGTGCTCAGGCGCAGCTGGAATTCCAAAAACCCAGGAGTTTAACACGATTTCAAAGGCACAAATCCCTAAAAAGCTGTTCCCTCCTGGATCTCCCGGGATCCCCAGGTTCAGAGGGAGCTGAGGAAGCTCAGCACCCTGCTGATGGTGACGCTGCGGAGGCGGAAAGCCAGCAGGGCTCCGCAGAGCCGCAGCCGCTCCGGGAACGGCGTCGAGCCCAGCCCCGGGGACGGTCCCGAGGATGAGCCCAGTGGTGAGCCCAACGTTGATCCCAACGTTGATCCCAAGGATGATCCCAATGGTGATCCTGATGATCCCAGTGATGATCCCAGTGATGATCCCAGTGATGATCCCAGTGATGATCCCAGTGATGATCCCGAAGATCCCGATCCCAGCGGCGCCTCCGGACCCTTCCCGCTGCAGCTTCCCAGAGCCTGCACAGCGTCAGCAAATGGCTTGAACCAAAACATTCCTTGGATTTCTCACCCCAAGGAATCCAAAATTCCTTGGATTTTTCAATTTGGGGGTGAACAGCAAGACTGGGAAGTAAGGATGGGTCGAGGGAAAAATTTGGGGTGTTTGATTTACGGTGAGTAGAGCGAGGAAAGAATTTGGGGTGGTTGTTGTTAATAGATTGAGGGAAGGATTTGGGATATTTAAATTTTTGTCAATAGGGTGAAGGAAAAATTTTGGGAGATTTAATTTAGCATCAACAGAGTCAAGGAAGAATTTGGGATATTTAATTTATCATTACTAGAGTGAGGGAAAAATTGGGATATTTAATTTATCATTAATAGAGTGAGGGAAAAATTGAGATGTTTAATTTATCATTAATAGAGTAAGGGAAAAATTTGCAATATTTAATTTCTTCTTAGTAGAGTGAGGGAACAATATTTGGGATATTTATCATGAATAGAGTGAGGGAAAAATTGGAAATAATTAATTTGTCATTAATAGGGTACATTTTGAAGTATTTAATGGCATCAAGAATAGACTTTGGAATGAGAGAATGGAAATTGAAATATTTATTTTATCATGAATAGGGACATTTTAGCAATATTTAATGATTGCATTAACAGACTGGGGATAACGTTTTTAATGCTTTATAAATTTATTTATTAATGCTATCATTAATAAGGTGAATATTGAAATATTTCATGTATCATGAATAGACTGGAGGCAAATTTTGAAATATTTATCAGGAATAGATTGAAGGTAAAAAAATGAAATATTTAATTTAATTAATAAGGTAAATTTATAAATATTTAATGACTGCATGAATGGATTGAGGGTAAAATTTAAAAGAATTATATCATTAAGAAGGTAAATTTTCAAGTATTTCCTGACTGCATTTATAGACTGAGGCTAAAATTTGCTTTATCAACATTCAATCCATCCTGTGTGATATCCAGTGCACCAGCTCTGCTATAGTTCATTATTTGGAGAAGAAATTCAGTTTTTTTCTTCTCTATTTCCTGAATTTTGGAGTCATTTGGGGCAGGAATCCTCACCTCCATCAGTGCATCCAGAGCCAGCAGCAGCTGGGGATCCTCCAGCTTCCTCAGCTGTGTCCTGTAGGCTCTCAGATCCTCTGAGATTCCCTCCAGGCATTTTTCCTGGGGAAAAAAAATGTGAAAAAAGAGAGGGAATCGTCAGGAAATGTGGGAATTGCTGCTGGTTTAAACACACAAGGAGAAAAAGAAGGGGTTTTCTGGAAAATTTCTATTTACCTCATTAAAAGTTGTTCTTTCTAGGACTGGGCAATTTCCGGGCTGCAAATTAAACAAGAAATAAGATTTGTGATTTAATGGGGAGTGTGGGTTACATATTCCATGGAACTATGAGGTACAATTTGAATTTTATCTGTGATTTCTCTGTTTTACCCCTGGCTCCTCAGCTGTGCAGGCTCTGATGGTGTTGATTTGGTTCTCAGTGATGTCCTCCAGATCCACCTCCTCAAAGGTGCAATTGAATCTCAGGGTGTCCCATTCCTGTGGTGAAAAGGGAGTTAAAAAGGGTCCTTGACAGCTTCATGATGCAATTTATAGATTTTTATACACTTTTTTTGTAAATACACAATCATTTCATATATCTCTGCTGCCTGTGCTTAGATGGATCCCAGGAATGAGGCTTGGTGAGGACCGTGGTTAAATGGGAAATACAGGGAATAGATTGGGAATAATCCCAGGTTTTGCATGGATTTGCTTTAGGTTTTTTTGGGAATTGCTCTGCCTCCGTGGCTGTAAATTATTGTCAGAGGTGGAATTTGTGGAGAGCTCTATGGCAGGAGAGTTTCAAATGGAAATGATCTCTTAGAGAATAAGTAGCAAACGCAGGGTGGGGAGCAGCAGCTGTTTGGTTCTGGGGCTTTTGGGGCTCTCTGCGATGAGGGGTGCAAAACCAGCAGGGAAATGCAGCAAAAAAGGGCCAAAAATGGGACCTGAGCCAAGCCCTGTCCTGAGGAGCTGATCAGGGCAGGAGGAGAGCAGGGAGCCGGGATGGAGGAGCAAAGGGAGGCTCCAGGGATGTGCACCCTCCTGGGGACCACCTGGGGACATCCCTGGCATCTTGGGGACACCCCTGGCATCCTGGGGACCTCCCTGGCATCCTAGGGACACCCCTGGCATCCTGGGGACATTCCTGATATCCTGGAGACATCCCTGACATCCTGAGGACCTCCCTGACATCCTGGAGACATCCCTGACATCCTGAGGACATTCTTGACATCCTGAGGACGTCCCTGACATCCTGGGGACCTTCCTGACATCCTGGGGACACCCCTGGCATCCTGGGGATATCCCTGACATCCTGGGGACCTTCCTGACATCCTGGGCACCGCAGTGACCCCATCCCTGCCTGGCTTGGTGCCATGCCCACCCTCGGGTGCCACCCCTGCCTCATCCCCGCTCCCCCTCATGCTCCCACTCCCGTCCCGTTCCCCGCACACCTTCAGCCGGTGCAGGGAGGCGTTGGCGGCTTCCAGCAGGTCCCAGGAGCGGCTGAGGCACGGGGCCAGGCGGGCCGGGGTGGGCAGTGTCCGGGCAGGGGTGGGCAGTGTCCGGGCAGGGGTGGGCAGTGTCCGGGCCGGGGGCAGCAGCAGCAGCAGCGCCAGGCACAGCAATGCCCGGCCGGGCCCGCCAGGCGGCGCTGCCCGCCCGCTCCCGGCGTTATTCCCGGCGTTATTCCCGGTGCCGCTCCCGGCGTTATTCCCGGTGCCGCTCCCGGCGTTATTCCCGGTGCTGCTCCCGGTGTTATTCCCCATGTTCCTGGAGCGGCTCCCGCTGCCGTCCCCGGTGTTCTCCCTGCTGCCGCTCCCCATGCTGCTCCCCGTGTTCCTGAGGCCGCTCCCGGTGCCGTTCCCGGTGCTGTCTCTCCGCTCCATCTCGCTGCCGTCGGTCCGGCCGGGCCGGCTCTTATAGGGCGGCGGGCCCGGCGGGATTTCCCCTCGGGCTTCTCCGCCTCCCCCCGGGCCGGGCGCGCTCATCCCGAGAGCGGCGGGGCCGGGAACCCCGCCCGGGACGCTGCGGGCTGGGCACGGCTGGAGCTCCTTCCCTTCCTCGGGCTCTGCACCAAGAGCTTCCCGGAAAACGGGATCGGTTCGGGTCTGGCACGTGGATAAACTTCCATGGAATCGCGAAGTCGTGCAACGCTTTGGGTTGGAAGGGACCTAAAGATCCTCTCATTCCAATGGCAGCGACACCTTCCGCTATCCCGGGGTGACCATGGGCACCTCCAGGGATCCAGGGGCAGCCACGGCTTCTCTGGGCACTCCCCACCCTCACAGCCGGGAATTCCATCCCAATATCCACCTAAAGTTCAGTCTGACGCCGTCCCTCTCTATTCTGCCACTCCATCCCTTGTAAATCATCTCTCCCCAGCTTTTCCATTTCTATTCTTTATCCCACTTTCTTGAGGGAAAACTGACAGAGCAAGAGGGAGCAGCCTCAGGTTTCACCAGAGGAGGTTCTTGGTGGATATTCAGGAGAATTCCTTCATGGAAAGGGTCGGAAGGGGCTGCCCAGCGGAGGAGTCCCCAGCCCTGGAGGGATTTAAAGCCCCGTGGAGGTGGCACTTGGGGACAGGGCTCAGGGGTGGCCTTGGCAGTTCTGGGGATGCTTGGACTGAATGAACTTTGAGATATATTCCAGCCTAAAGCATCCCATGATTCTCTGATTCTCTAATGACAAAATCTCACTAACGAATGTTTGTGAAAACCTGCCTGAATGTTCGATTTTGCTGAGGTATTTGGAATAATCAACAAATATTTCAATATTGGCTCCTATTTTTCGTGGCCATTCTCAGCTGCACAAAAAGGCTGCAGAAAACTTTTCTGTGCATTGGGATTGCCGTGAAGTCACTGGGATTTTTGCTGTCAAATTGGAAGGGAGCAGGATGAATCAAGAGTTTTATATTGCATTTTCAGATTCTTTTTATTTTCACTGTTTCCTATAAGAAGCCTGTGGCGTGTCCTGAGACTTCTTTTTGCTCCCATAGCAGCAGTGCATCATTTTCCAATTTCTCTCTGTGCTTTCCGCTCCTGCCCCGTCATGTCACTGTGGGCTGTGGTTTCCAGCTCGTGGAGGAGCCAAAAGTGAAAGAGATTTTGGGATGTGCTGCAGGGCTGCTCCTGAAAGGCACTGCTTTGGCTTTCCAGGTTTCTCAGCCCCTGCTCCCAGCAGGACCAGCACTGGGGTGGGATTGGGGCTTAATTTTCTGCTAAATTGGAATTTATCCTCATTATATCCTGTAGATCTCTCCTATAATCTGTGCTGTGGCTGCCCCTGGATCCCTGGCAGTGCCCAGGCCAGGCTGGATGCGTTTGGAGCCCTGGGGCAGTGGGAGGTGGCCCTGCCATGGCAGGGTGGGGCTGGGTGGGATTTGGGGTCCCTCCCAACCCAAACCATTCCGGGATTTTAATTCTGGTGAGTGGAATCCATCTTCTCCTCCTTCACCCTCCGCTTGACCAGGCTTAGCCTGAATGAAAAATCCTGGTAATTAATATTGATATTAATCATATCAGAGCAAAAGAATGTGTTCTATACATTCTAATACATTTAAACAAGACAATTTCTCCTGGAGCAGCTTGGGGCAAGTGCAGTCCCAGAGGAAGGGGAAGCATTGCTGAAATGGAATGGGAACAATTCAAGATCCATGGGCTGGGCTCTGATGTTCCTTTATGTTCATTTCATGGAGCCATGAAATCATGGAATTTTTTAGGTTGAAGGGGATATTAAAGCTCATCCAGTTCCACCTTCCACTATCCCAGGTGACTTCAAACCCCATCCAACCTGGCCTTGGACAATTCCAGGGATCCAGGGGTAGCCACAGCTGCTCTGAGCTCCCTGTGCCAGGGCCTCCCCAATAGAATAAAAATAATAAATATAATAAAAATAATAAATATAATAAAAATAATAAATATAATAAATATAATAAAAATAATAAAAATAATAAATATAATAAATATATTGGCTATATTAAATATATTTAGTATAATATAGATGATAATATATGTAATAAATATTATCTATATTATCTATATTATACATATAACTGTAAAGCTATAAAATTGTTAGCAGCTGTATGATTTTCCACAAGAAAATGTAATTCCACTGCCTGTATTTCAACCAGAAATTACTTTTGTTGGAATTATCCTCCAGAGAAAAAGCAAGGATCACTCTGGGTCTCTGTAAAATTAGATTTGCTCTAATGCAGTCAGAATTTGGGGAATTCCTGCTGCTGGCTCTGCCCTCACCCAAATCAATACCCAAAAATCCTGCTTGAGAAAGAAAGGGAAAACACAAATCAGAAAGAAACCTGACGAGAAAAGCCCCAAAGCCCCAAGCCCTGTGCTCAGTTTGGTTTTGAGGCCTGGAGAGTTGAGTGATGAGAAATGGGATCAGCTCAAGCCCCTCTCTCCTGGAAAAGTGGGAGGTTCCTGGAAATGTCCTGGCTTTTTGTTTCTGTCTTGGCTTCTCTCCCCTCGAATGAATAGAAATTGAATTTTTGGCTTCATTTTGGCCAAGGGAAGTGAAGAGCATCCTGGTTTCCAGGTAAGAATTGTGGACATCACCCTGTGCTCTGAGGGAAATGAGGTTTAGGGAGGTTTGCTACCAGCTGTGGGAGGTTGTTTCTCCTGGAATTTAAGATGAGATGGATTTTCCTCATCAACAGGCCCCAAACCCTTTGGGAAGGTCATGGAGTCACTTGTGACATCCTTGGTGGGAAGGGTTTGGTTCTTTGTAGGGCAACCCTATTGCCTGGCATGGTAAGTAGCAATTATTTTATATCTCTAATTAAGCACTAATCACAGAGAAATATAAATTAAAGCTGCAGGATGATTAAATCCCACCCAGGCTGACAGTGGGCTGTAGACAGAGATCCCTGCTCCATTAAAAAAATGGGAAAATATTGCATGGAATGGGATTTCTGGATGCAATAAACAAAAGTAATTTGTTCCTATTTGCCACTCACAGAGCTTGTGGAATATTAAGTCATTTTTTTTGCTTCTGGGTCATTTTTTGGGAAAGATCCAAGGTCAGATTTATCACCAGAGGAGCCTCACTGACAGAAGACGTTTCTGATTTGGGTTGGGAACTGATGGCTCCATAAAATAGGGGGGGAAAGGGTCAGGAGAAAAATTCCTGATGTTTTGTGGCTGTTGGTTCTGATTCCTCATGGAATTCCCTGAAATTCTGAATCCCAAACCTCTGCTTTTGCTGGTATTTCATCAGGGGTGTTTCTGAAGCTTCCTTGGGGTGCTGGAACCCCTGAAATCCTGGCTCAGTCACCTGCATCTCTTGGCTCTTTTATTTTCCAGTTGCCAGCAGAATTCCTGAGATTTTCCCCAGGATCCACGCTGGCTCCTGGCTCTTGGATTCCAGGGAGCAGCCTGGCAGCTCTGGGAACACCCAGCTTAGGCATCCCCAAATTCAGAGGTTGTTATTTGCAGCCTCCAAAGCTCCAATCCCCTTCCCAGGGTAAGGGATTCATCCTGAGAAAGGGATGGAGCCACTGGATCAGGGTTGGGATTCCCTAAAAAGCCCACAGGGTGCATTTTGGGCAGGGAATTTCTCCCAGTGAGCTGGGAGGAGCAGATATCAGGGAAAAATTCTTCCCTGGGAGGGTGGGGAGGACCCAGCCCAGAGAAATTGTGGATTCCCAGAGAAATTTTGGATTCCCCATCCCTGGAAGTGTCCAAGGCCAGGCTGGATGGGGCTTGGAGCACCCTGGGATAGTGGAAGGTGGAACTGGATGATTTTGAGGTCCCTTCCCAGCCAAACAACCCAAAGCATTCCATGATTTTATGGTTCTGTGCAATAAGCACAAAGGAGCCTCGCAGCCCAGCCCATAGATCTGGAATTATTCCAGTTCCCTGCCCGTGGAACTGGGATTTAAGGTCCCTTCCCAACCCAACCCATCCCAGGATTTTCTGGCTCCATGTGGGTCCATCAGCCCTGTGGGCTTTGTTTTAAATTTCCACAGAATTAATGGGAATAAAACCCCCCAGCTGGATCTGCAGGGAGCAGTGCATCCCCCTGGAATTTTGGGAATGCTGTGAGCTCATCCTCGCTGCCGCTGGCCCTGAAAGCCCCCGGGGTGAGTAAGGAGGTGATGCCAGCTGTGCCCGCGGTTTCGTGGCACTTCCAGGAGCTCTTTCTCTCTCACTTTCAGTTTTCACCCCTGACAGAATTTCTCAGCTCCGGGTGCTTTTTCTGCTCCTCATCCCTCCCGGTCACCTCCTGGCCGTGGCTGCTGTGCTGGGCAGGCAGGAGGGAAGCAGGGGTGGGGGAAAAGCAGGAATTCTGTCCTTGCTGGGCTGGGATTTGCCCTTTCACCTCACACTGGCTTTGCACGTGCAGAAAAGAAAGGAATCCGATCCGGGATGAGCAGGAGCTGATCAGGGAGGTGTTTTTTAGCAGTTCTCTGATGTAACACGATTTCCCAAGTGCCATTAATGATGGAATTCTCCATTCTATCCCGAGGAAGCTGTGCCAGGCCAGCAGCTGAGAAAGCTGAGGAGCTCAGTGACACCTGAGAGCTGCTGGGGTGACAGAGAATTCCCTGGGCTCCAGTCCCAAGGGCCTGGATTTGGCAGGAGTGATTCCCGGGAATGCTGTGCCCAGGATTTCCTGCAGGTCGGGCGCTCTCCTGGCAGGAATTTACCCTGCAGGGCCAAAACTAAAAGCAGCAAAAACTATTTAATGGTTTTGCTGTGCCTTGGTGAGGAGAAAAAGGCGATTAGTGCAGTCCCAGAGAAGTGAGGAGCTGACCAACAGCAGAAGAGAGCTCCCAGAGTTTTGTGGGGAAGGGGCCAGTCCTTCCCACTAGAACAATGAGTGGGAAAGCTGCAGGAGAGCCAGAGAGGGACATTTCACCGGGGGAATGGATTCCCACTGCCAGGGGGCAGGGTTGGATGGGATTTTGGGCAGGAATTGTTCCCGGGGAGGGGCTGGGATGGAATTCCCAGAGAAGCCGCGGCTGCCCCGATCCCTGGAAGTGCCCGAGGCCAGGCTGGAGCAGCCTGGGACAGTGGGAGGTGTCCCTTGCCGTGGGAATGTGGTGAGATTTCCCTTCCAACCCAAGCCGTTCCATGATTTTGGGATGATTCCTGGAGGCTGGGCTGGGCTGGGAGCCCGGGGAGGTCTGGTTTGGGTGCACAGAGGGCACAGGAATATCCCATTTTTTCCCACATCCCAGGGTGTGGGTGCCTGTGCTGCCTGCGAGGAGCTGGCAGAGCCCGGGGATCCCTCCTGCCCTGGCGGCTTCCGCTGCAAACACAACCCCTGGATTTTATGCAAATGCTGCAGAGAGTGAGAAGGGGTTTCCCTCGAAATCCCGCGAGCTGCAGAGCAGCCACTGCCCTTTGCCCACGCTGGAGCTGGGTGCCAACCACAAATAAAACACAAATAAACCAAACATAAACGTTAATAAATCCAAACCTGGAGAAGAAATCCCATTTCTTCCCATATGCAGAGGCTTTGGCGCCTCCTGGGGACATCCAGCTGTGGGGCTTTGTGGGGAACCCAAAATATTCCAGAGCTGAGAGCCCAGAGATGATTGCACAGCTCTGGTGCCACCCCCAAGCCCAAAGCTCTCCTGCAGGGCCCTGTCCCATGGACACAGGGCTGTCCCCTTCTCTTCCCGGATTCCAAGGAGCAGGAGGAGGGGTCTGACAGGGATGGGGATCCCTGCCCCACTCCCAAAAAAAGTCTCTGTGTGCTTTGGGAGCTGCAGCGCCACTCCCCAGCTCTAAACTTTGCCTGGGGGTCAGTCCCCTGAGGCAGGAGTGGTTATTCCAGCAAAATTCCCTGAGCATCCTGTGGGATCTTTCCAAATTGGTGTCTGGGGGTATCAGCCCTTTGTCCACAGGGAGAACACCTGGGGAAATTCCTTCTCCTGCCTGGAAGCAGAGGAGAGCTGAGCTGAGCTGCCTGGAACAGCTCCAGAGATCCAGGTAAAACTGCAATTCCCATCTTTTTGTGGGACGAGGATGCTTCACTCTCCATTTCAGGCGAGTTTCTTCCCCAGAGGTGCTTCCCTTGGGACGCTGAGGGGCAGGAGGCTGTGCCACCATCACTGTGGTGCCTGGGCTTTGCTCCCAGCCCTCCACAGAAATTCTCCCTCAGCAATCCCAGTGTGGCATCAACCACTAAAACCCAGGAGAGGCTGGGATGGGTCAGAACCTGTGGCACCACCTAAAATTGGGATAAACCCTTTGGGCACCCATCCTTTTTATTATTTTTTTCCCTCCTCTACAGCCAAGAGACTTTAAACAATATTTTCCCACTGGGAAGGAGCTGATGGTGGATCTGAGGGAAGAGGCTGATCCCACCATGGGACTGTGAAAAGCAGATTTTAGCTGGTTTGATCCCAAATTCCCTGAAAATTCCCAGCTGGAGAATTCCCTGCTGCCGCGGGCACGCAGGATGTGAGCAGCAGAGGAGGACGAGGGCCCTGCACATGAGGCTTTCCTTTGGTTTATGGTAAGAGGGAAGAGAAACTCGGAGGGTGTGGGATGTGCGGGGAAGGGAGGGACGTCAGCTCCACCCACGGAGCCTCCCCCGGCCTCAAGGGCGGCTTCGCTTCGGAGAGGGAGAATCTGGGAGCTGTTCACCTTCCCTGTGACAGCGGGGATGGCCTGGAGCAGGCTGGGGACAGATTTATTTTGTCCCAGTGTCCCCTCTCCTCCAGGGAGAGCTCAGCTCCGAGCCTCTCCTAAAGGTAGAGTCAGGAATTCCCTACTTAATCCATTTAATTTGCTGCCCAGTTTTAACAGCCCGGCCTGAAGGGTGGCTTTGCTTGGGAGAGGGAAAATCCGGGAGCTGTTCACCTTCCCTGAGAAGCAGCAGGGATGGCCTGGAGTGTGTCCCCATCCCAAAGTGTCCCCATCTGAGCCTCCTTCGTTAGCACAAGTTCATCAGTGCTGCTCCTGTGGAGGCTGAAAAAGAGGGAAAGGCTGCCTGTGTGGTTTTTACAGAATTATGGAATGGTTTGGGTTGGGAGGGACACAAAAGATTAAAATAAATTAAAAATTGTCTCCTTCCAGCCCTCCCATGGGCAGGGACACGTCCCACTGCTGCTGCAAGCCCTGCCCAGCCTGGCCTGGGACAGTGCCAGGGATGGAACAGCCACAGCTTCCCTCCTTTTCCAGGCTCCCACTGCGGGGTGGTGCCTGTGTCCGGGGAGCTGCTGCTCAGCACACCCCGGAGCTGCTGGAGAGGGAGAGCCGAAGAAAAAGGGCAGAAAAGCCCAAAAAGGGGAACCCAAACCGCAGGGCTTCCCTGCCAGGAAGCAGCTGGCTCACAAAGCTCACCCCAGCTCCCAAGGGTGGGGGAATCCACCTCAGCACGACCTCGGGTCAGGCACGAGGAGGACTTGGGGGTTATTCGTTATTTAATGCAGCATTTCAGGCTCTTCAAGCGCAGGTGGGCTGAGGATGAGACTTCAGAAACATTGAGGAATGTTGTGGTTTGAGACCAGCTGGAAAATAATTCCCAGCCTGGCATCCTGTGGGAGGTGGTCTGTGCTTTTTTGGGAATCCAAAACCCACCCAGGAGGATGCAGGAGGCTCAGAGAGCCAGGAATAAAAACACAACCCCAAAATCTTGCTCAGAAACCACACCAGATCCTTGTCTTTTAGAAACATCCTTTAATCCATCAATTCCAGCACTGCCATCACCCACAGCACCCCTGGGGACACAGAGCCAAGGAGACCCAGAACAGGATCATTTTTCCTGGAAAAACCCAATTCCCCCAGGCCAGGAGGGGGAAAAGCAGTGGTGGGTGAGTGGAATAACAAAGGCACTTAGCAAGGGAATGGAATTCCAGCCTTTCCAGGCTGCCTGATCCCTGTGCTCCTATGCCAGGGGGGCTGTGGGATTCCCCAGGAACACACTGAGACCTCCTTGCTGCTTTTTTTCTATTTTTTCCCTGAAAGCTGAGAGCAAACTTGGTGTATTTGGGGCTTTTCTTGTTTTAAATACAGCAGGAGGCAGCTCCTCCCCGAGACCCAGAGCTCCTGATGGAGGCAGTGGATCCACGCAGAGTTCTGGGGTCAGACACTGCAAATTTGGGGGCTTAGAGGGAAAATTTAACCTTTAGAGGGAAAATTCAACCTTTAGAGGGAAAATTCAAAGCCAGCAGCTCTCCCCATGTGCAGGCAGCCACCCAAGAGCTGCAGGGAAATCAACACCCCAATATTTCTCTAGATTTTCTGCATAGATTCAAAGATAAGGAAGAAAAGGGTTGACTTTTTCCTGGGCTGCAGGTGAGGGCTCCTAATGCATCCAATTGCTCCCTGCTCCCTAAATTAAACCAATCCCCATCCCAGCCCCCAAACCCCTCCGAGGGCTGTTGCCAACCCTACCCTTTCTGCAAAAAAAAGAGGGAAAAAAAGTCATTTAATTTTTTTAAAAAAAAGTGCTTTAATAAAAGCCATTCCTGGCAGGGGATGAATTTTTAATGCAGCTGAGGCTTTTTGCAAACACCCTGAATAAGTCATCAGGCAGAGCCTGGGCTGGGATGGATTTGCCCCCGAGGAAATGAGAATTAAAAGGTAAAAAGCTGCTGGGAGCACCAGGCTGGGACTTAGGAAGGGTGGCTGGGTTCTTGCAGCTTTAAATCAAATCAAAGAGAGATGGAGACAAATTTATTTTGTCCCAGTGTCCCCTCTCCTCCAGGGAGCACACAGCTCTGAGCCTCTCCCAAAGGCAGAGTGAGGAATTCCCTATTTAATCCATTTAATTTGCTGCCCAGTTTTTAAAACAGATTATTCTTTTTATTTCTAGAATTTCATTTAAATGTTCAGCCCAGACAACAAAACATAAAAAACCCCACCTGGCGTGTGTTTCTGCTGCTTCCAACCATCACAAATTCAGGGCTCATGTTACAGAAGAATCTCTGAAGTCCACGTGAAACAGAGTTAGGAAATTACAAATAAATAACTCCACAAAAACCCTTTTCTTCTCTCAGTTTCACGTGGTCAGCGAGGCAAAAAAAAAAAAAAAAGGCTCTTTCTGGTGAGGATAAATTACACATTTAGTTGCAACTTCACCCCCTTGGCAACAAACAGACGTGTCATAGGAAACAATGGTGGTAATTTTTATTTTACAGCTTTATACAGAAAACTTCCAACGCTCTGCACCCCACCGAGTGTTAATAGCACACCTAAACATGAATGTCAGGTAGTCAACATTCCCCAAAATGTTGAGAACTGAGTAAAATGTACAGATTACTGAAAGCTACACGTCACTACGAGGCAGGCATGGATTTCTTTTTGTTGTTGTTGACTTGTATAGCACCGTCAAGAACAGGTTCTTTGTTTGAAAACTACAGTGAGGAATAAAAAAGTAGTCAATGGTAAAATATCATCCAACCCAAAAAAGTCTCTAAACAACCAAAAATAAAGTTAAACTACCCTCTCTTCTGGCCCATGATTTATAATGTTATAAGTACTGTACAATTCTCTTTGTTTCTGTAATAATAATATTATTATTATTATTAAAATGCCTGATATTTAGTGGCACGAGTAAAAAAAAAATTAAAATAAATTAAGAAGCAGATCACCAGACAGAAAGCTTCAGACATGGTCAATGAGCAACACTGGGATTCTGGAACTCCCTGGACAGGACAGAGGCAGGATGAGGGATTCACTTGGCTGGCATCTTCTCTGCCATGTGCTTCTGCTGGCTCTCGGCGTGTCTGGGGGCAGGAAGGGGCTGTTATTCCCTGGGCCGGGAAAAAAGATGGAAAACCCACCCCAGCAGCTCCAGCAACGAGCTGGAATTGTGTTTTCCCGTGGAAAAACCACGAAGTTTTGCTGGATCTCTTCCTGGCAGGAGGGGGTGAAAGGGCAGGGAAGCCCCTTTGGGGTTTCTCTGAACCCTGGAGTGCTTTGGGGCACCTGGGATTTTCCCTCCCTTCCCACAGGGATGGGCAACACCTTTAGCCCCAAACACCAGAGGGATGATGGGGAGAGCCAGTGCCCCCAGCATTCCCAGAAAATGCCATTTATGAAACTGCCAGGACTGCAGGGAGGAAGCAAAGCAGTGCCCAGAACAGAGGAGAACCCAGGAGATGTGGTGGCACTGGCTCAGCTCCAACTCCCATCCCAAACTTCCCCCTCGCCACTGGATCTTCATTTTTCTTTTCCCAGTACTTCAGTTTGGAATCACAGTCCTGGTATGCTGACACTGCCTCTGTTTTATCCTTTCACCCCCAGTCTTTACATTTCTGAATGAAGTATTCCAAATATTGTGGAACATTTTATATTTCTGAAGCCCATCCCTAATTATCCCAAACAAAAATTCCTCCTGAGCCTTGATGCCAGGGGATGGAGCCCTTAAGGGAACCTGCCCATATCCTGCAAGGCTTTTTGTTTTATCAGTTATTAAATATTAATATTCCAAAGTTCTCCCCCTTGTCCAGCCCTCCTGATGGCAAGGACAGATCCCTGTCCAAGCTGGCCTTGGACACTTCCAGGGATCCAGGGAACTCCTGGATCTTCCCACCCTCACAGGGAAAAATTCCATCCAAATATCCTGGATGGCAAAAACTTTAATCCCAAAATTCTGCTGGAGGAAAACCCCCCAGGTGCTGCTGATGGCAAACTGGGAGCTGTGAGGGGAGAGGAATTGCTGCTTCACCTGGTGAGATCCTCGATGTCCACCAGCATGGCATCCTGCTCCGTGTGCAGCTCGTCCCGGATCAGCAGCAGCTGCACCAGCTCCTCGTTCAAGCCTGACCCAGGGAGAAATGGGCTCAGTTTGGGATGCCCTGGGGGACCCCAGCGTGGGATTTTCCCCACAAAGTGCCACATCCACACAGCTCTTAAATCCCTGCAGGGATGGGGATTCCACCACTGCCCTGGGCAGCTGTGCCAGGACTGGAAAGCTCTTTCCATGAAGAATATTAATATTTATCCCAGAGAACTGTTCTTAATTAAAGGAGGCAGACTCCAGAATAATTAAGAAATTAGCACTTACTTTCTATCTGTGAGTGAAGGTCATTGACTATCACCTGTAGCTGCCCAATGGTCATGTCCCTTAGGTCTGTGGGTTTTAAACTTCTCTTCATCAGGCATTCACTTATATGAGGCATATGTGGCAGCTGGAAAGAAATATTCAATATTTTACGGCTTTCTTCCAATGTTTTGCTGTTTCCTTCCAATATTGTACTGTTTTCTTCCAATTATTCCTAGTTCTGAGCAGTTTGTCCCCTCAGGTTTGCATGCTCCCCCCACGAGCAGGCAGCGACACTCCAGCAAATGGAGCTCAGCCATGGACACAAAGCTGGGCCTCAGGCTCCCAGCACACAGGAGCAGGAAATCACAGGAATGTTGGATGGGACTGGGGCTGAGGGTGATGCTGACAGCCCTGGAGCGAGGCAGGAGTGCTCCAGGACGGGATGAAGAGCTCAGAGGATGAGCAGCCTGAAGGCAGCCCCAACCCCAGCACCCCATTCCCTGCTCCCAGAACTCCCAGCTCCCGAAGCCGAGCCCTCCTGTGAGGCAGAGCCAGGGCCTCTTTTTTTCCTTTCATCCCCAGTCTACATTTCTGAATGAAACATTCAGAATACTTCGGAACACTTTATATTTCTGAAGCCCATCCCTAATTATCCCACACGAAAAAAAGGCTTCGTCCCTGGGCCCAGCCCGGCCCCCCTCACCAGATCTGCTACTGGTGACTTCTTCCTGTTCTGCTTTTCCACCTCCACCTGCATCTTGGCCATGGGCTTGGCCATAGCCAGGGCCATCTTGGCCTCAGCCTGGAGCTTCTTCTGCCTGCTGAGGAAATCCATGTCATCCAGGGACTCCGACTCCTCCTCCGTCGTGTCTCTGTCCGAGTAGGACGAGCTCTGCTTGCTCTGGGGAAGCAGAGAGGCCACAGCAAAGTTTGACCTATTTCTGTGATGATTTTTTTTCCTACAGAAACTGTGAAAGGCACGGATTTATTTTTTTTATCTTAATCCGCAGGATTATCATTCAAAATCAGAGTGATTCCCAGCTAGGCCTCCTTGGCTTTAAAGGGAAAGAGGAGCCCAGCAGATCAGAAGGTGTTGAAAGGTTAAACTGGAGGGAAACACCCGGAGCTGTGCTCTTATATCCAAAAGGGAATGATGGATCCACACAGAAAAACAGAGGGAAGCTGCTGGGAGCTGATACCTCTTCCCATCCATTCCTGAGCCAGAATGGAAGGGAGAGATGGAGGGAGGGAGAAAGGAAGGTTGGTTCACATGAAGGCATCAGCTCCACAGCAGCCAGGCGTGGTTTCTTATCTGCCCCTCAGCATCTCGCACTTTACTGAGGGCTGAAAATGCTGCTCTGGGGTTTAGAGCTGCCATTTTCACAGGATCAGCTCCCTCAGGGGTTCCCTGAGGCTCTCCTGCTGCAGGCTGAGCCCCCAGACCCACCATGGGTGACAAGGGCGTGTCCAGGCTGGTCTCTGTCTTGCTGTCATCGCCATCGCTGTCCTTGTCGCTGCCACTGTCGTTCACAAAGCAGATCTGCAGGTTCATCCCACTCTGTAACCTGGGGAGGACAGGGACAGGTGACACTGCCATCCCCTGGGGCTGGGAGTGCCACCAGCAGGGCCACCAGCTCATCACCGGGAACCCAGCGTCACACCAAGGCAGGGCTTCTACCACCATCTGCTGCTAAACTGCAGAACTTCCCCAAACTGCAGGGGTTTGGGTATTTTATATAAACTGCAGAACTTCCCCAAATGGCAGGGATTGGGGTATTTTATATAAACTGCAGAACTACCTGAAAACTGCAGGGATTGGGGTATTTTATATAAACTGCAGAACTTCCCCAAACTGCAGGGGTTTGGGTATTTTATATAAACTGCAGAACTTCCCCAAACTGCAGGGATTGGGGTATTTTATATAAACTGCAGAACTTCCCCAAACTGCAGGGATTGGGGTATTTTATATAAACTGCAGGGATTGGGATATTTTATATAAACTGCAGAACTTCCCCAAATGGCAGGGATTGGGGTATTTTATATAAACTGCAGAACTTCCCCAAACTGCAGGGATTTGGGGTTATTTTATATAAACTGCAGAACTTCCCCAAACTGCAGGGATTGGGATATTTTATATAAACTACAGAACTTCCCCTAAACTGCAGGGATTTGGGGTTATTTTATATAAACTGCAGAACTTCCCCAAACTGCAGGGATTGGGGTATTTTATATAAACTGCAGAACTTCCCCTAAACTGTAGGGATTTGGGGTTATTTTATATAAACTGCAGAATTACCCCCACACTGCAGGGATTTTTTGGTTATTCAGAATATCATTATTATTTTTTAATTGTTCAGCTCTGATTATGTTCAATAAAATCTATAGAATATAATAAAAGATGTGGAACATGTTACTGTTAAGAAAACTTCACAAAATTACTTTAAAATAAATAAAAAATTAAGGATAAATGTATAGAGATATAAATAGCATATATCATAACATATATTATTAAATATTTTGTCAATGGTGGAAATTATTTATTCACTGTACCCAAGACACTCCTGTAACACAAGAGTTAAATCTGGTGTTTTCCAGAGCCCCCTGCTCCACTGCTGGATTGGGATTGATGAACCCCACGCACATTCCCCTCCCCAGGAATGATTTTCTCTGGATGCAGGATCAGGGAATCCCAGTGCAGGGAAGGGAAAAGCCTAGTTGAGAGATCCCAACCCATCCCCACCTTCTGGAGATGGAGATACCCCCAAATCCTATTATTCCTCATTCCCAATGTGATGGGAGCTTGTACTGCTCCTTAGGAACAGCAAATTCATAATTTCCATTTATTTTTGTGGAGCTTATTAGTTGCTATTACCACAAAATAAACAGGATTACTAATTGTTTATTAATGAACAAGTGAAGGTGGTGAGATCCTGGCAAGGAAGCTGTGGCTGCCCCTGGATCCCTGGAATTATTCCAGGCCAAGCTGGACAGGGTTTGGAGCAGCCTGGGATGGTGGGAGGTGTCCCTGCCCATGGATGGGGAATTGGATGAGCTTTAAGGCCCCTTCCAACCCAAGCATTCCGTGATCCTATTCTGTAATTCCAAAAAAAGCACGGGAATAACGTCCTGCAATTGTTCCTGTAGGTCCTGGAACAGGGAACACTTTTCCTGGATTATAAATATTAACAACCACCAAATCCTTCAGGCACAGCTGGCAATTTCTGGGGCACAGCTGCCAAACCCTGATGAGCCGCGTTAATTAGAGCTGTGCTCTAATTACCAGACAGCAGCTCCTGGTTCAGCTGTAACTACAGACAGCAAAGCTGTTTTCCCTTTCAAATGATCCGCAGCTCAATTTAATTCCACAACTGTACTCTCCCCTGGAACAGCAGGGGAAATCCTCCTGGATTTCTGCTCCCTAAGCCTCCTTTCTTCTCTCAGTCCATGGCAACAGGTAGAGCTTCACTCCCAGCACGGGAGGTGTTTGATGGTTCCACCCAGCTGAACACAAACAGGACTTTCTGGAGTGTATTTGATGCAAAAACCTTAAAAATCCAAGGGAGGAATCCATGTGCAGCTCCAGGGATGGAGCCATGTCTGGAAGCAGAGTTTGTGGATGCAGAGGGGAGGCAGGAAGCACATTAAAGCTTATTTTGTCCATCCTCTGCTGCTTCCTGAGCATTAATCACTTTTCCAAATCATTAATCACTATTCCAGAATCGTGGAGGTTGAAATTCCCAAATGGTTTGGGTTGGAAGGGACCTTAAAGCTCATCCACCCCTGCCATGGCAGGGACACCTCCCACTGTCCCAGCTGGTCCAAACCCCAATGTCCAACCCGGCCTTGGACATTTCCAGGGATCCAGGGGCAGCCACAGCTTCCCTGGACACTCTGTTCCAAATCCTAAATGAAAACCTGCAGGAAACCTAACTCAGAAAACTTCCATCCCATTTCCTTTATCCCCTCAACATCCAAATACCATTCTACCCCACATCATTCACAGGCGTTTACATAAGAATTGCATTGGGATGCTGGTCTAAACATGGAAAATCCAGGAAGGTGGTGGAGAGCAAAGTGCCAGGGATGATGCTGGGCTGTCCCTCTGGAGGTGTCCCCACTGCCCAGGTGCCCTGGGGTGCTGGGCTCGGGCTCACCGTGAGGACAGGCTGGGCTTGCCGCTCTTGCTGCAGCTGGTGTAGAGCCCAGGGCCATCGTCGAAGAAACTGCCCAGAGCCAACTTCTGCCTGATGGACTCCCGCTCATTCTTCTGGGCCTGCAGGGGAGGGACAGCAGGGAATGAGGCCTGGGAAGGGACAGTGAGGGATGGAGGTCTGGGAGGGACAGCAGGGAATGAGGACTGGGAAGGAAGACATGAAAGGATGATGCTCTGGGAAGGGACAGGAAGGGATGAAGATCTGGGAAGGGACACATGGAAGGAGCTCTGGGAAGGGACAGGGAGGGATGAAGATCTGGGAAGGGACACATGGAAGGAGCTCTGGGAAGGGACAGGGAGGGATGAAGATCTGGCCAGGCCAGGACACAGGAAGGGGACTTGTCCCACCAGCCCCACCACCAAGCTCAGCATGTCCACCATCTCCCCAGCATTCCACACTTGGGTCAACCACAGAGCACATCCCACTGGGAATCCCCAGGGGCATCTCTCTCCACATGGGATCAGCCTCGTTTGGCTTGGGAAGGACCTTAAAGTTCATCTGATTCCAATCCAAACTCATTGATAGATATATCCTGATATATTCCCCAATATCTATACCCAAATCCACACACAGCCACCTCCAGCAGCATCTTCCACTTCCCTGAGCAGCTTCCAACCCCACAAAAATCCCTCTCCTGCCAGCATGCTCAGGGATGAATTCTGAACCATTGTCATCAAATTATCCCTGGGTCTAAAATTGTATTTTTATGTAGAAATATAAACACAAGCACAAACATAAACATAAATATGGGAATTTAAAAATAGCAGTCAACAAAACAATTTGTAATGAATCCCTGATCAATAACTGTGTAATCAACATGCAATAAATGCAGATCTCAGATCTGGATTCAAAATCTCCCCCGGTGTCTGTCACTAATGGGTCATGTGCCAACACCGACAACAAATTCAGGAAGTTATTGATGGAAGGAATGCTTGGAAATCCTCAAACATTTAATTATAAAATAACACTTAATACCCAACCCAGAAAACACAACAAAAGGAAACAGAGCAGGCAAGGCTGGGCTGCTTCCATGGGGTTAATTCATGGAATTGTGCTTCCCATACCCCACCTCAGGAAAAATAAAGCACCTTTTTGTACAAGGAAGCATGACAAAATTCAAACTATTCACCTAAAATAACTCATGATTTAATTCCAGCTCCAGTGCTGATTACACACATTATTACCCTGCCCATTAAATTGTCAATCCTTTACCAAAATATTTCACTTATGACCTAACTCCTTTTATTTCAAATCCTTAAAATAATAAAAATGAACCCCACGACACCAAGTGGTACCGAGTTTTTGGGCTGAGCTCCAGGTTTCTGAAGTTTTACCCAGACAATTGTGGTTTTAGGCTTCAATAATCAATACCTCAATCACATGGAGACAGAATTAGGATTAAAAACAACCAGCTTGGCTGGGGAGGGCAGAACAGGGGGGAAAAAAATAAAGGAAAAATGAGTGAAAATGTTTTTTTAATGAACTGGAAGCAGAAGGAGGGAGGTTGGTGCCAGCTCCTCGTGCTGCCCATCTCAGGGTGCCCTTGGCTGTGCCACTGCACCAATATTCCATCAAGTCCTGGAAATTTCCCCTTTCTCAGCTCAGATAATCCTCTCCCACATCTTCCCATCTAAATTTGATTTTTCCTTGTGCTCCAACCCAAATCCACCTCCACTCCAGCTGGGACCTCTCCCTCCTCCGTGGGCACCAAAAGCTGCTCTTTTTCCATTAAAATCCAGGCAGAATTGGATGTTTTTCCTCCTTTCTGACGGATCTGTCTCTCGAGATCTGTTTTAATTTTGCTGTTTCCCACTGCTCCCAGGCTGACATCTGTACATTTAATCAACGTGCAATTTGTTTTCTCCACCAGCTCATTACTGAGGATTCTCAATAACTCTGCTCCCAGGACTGAGCTGGGAATATCCCATTTTCCAAGCCAGGCCCAGGCTAACAACCATAAAAAAAAATCCAGAGTCCTATTTGTTATTATAAAATGGGGAGCAGTTACTAAGAAATAAAATATACCTGAGGGAACAGGACGTTAGGCTTTGGATAAATTACCTGACAGCTGCACTCAAAATCCAGAGCTGGGTATGCAAAAATATAAATGGAGAAGGGAAGCAGCAAGGTGGGCTTTGATATCAAATATTCTGAGTTGGTATAGAAGGAACAATGGGTCAAATCCTCAAAATGCAAAGGTAATTCCAAGGAAAACATAACCCCGTGGCACTTCAATGTGTATTTTGGCACTGACTCAAGAAATAAAAGTGTTTCTGCTCTGTGCAGAGCTGAGGACAATTCAGTTCTCACAATGATTTTAAACAGAAAGCTGCTTTTGATTTTTAAGGGGAAAACAAAACAATCTGGGGTGGATGTTTTCCTTCTTCCCCTCGACCTTCCCTCTCGGAAGGGCAGCAGCCACCTGTGCTGGGGCTGGGAATGGAACCAACATCAGCCCTGGCTGTGGCTGCTCCAGGGAAAGGCCAGCATGTCACAGAATCCTGGAATGCTTTGGCTTGGAGGGGACCTTAAATCCCATCCCATTCCCACCCTGTCATGGCAGGGACACCTCCCACTGTCCCAGGCTGCTCCAGCCCCAGTGTCCAGCCTGGCCTTGGGCACTGCCAGGGCTCCAGGGGCAGCCACAGCTGCTCTGAAACTCCCAGAGCAGCTCCACACCCTCCCAGGGCACAATTCCCTCCCAATCTCCCATCCCTCCCTGCCCTCTGCCACTGGGAGCCATTCCCTGTGTCCTGCCCCTCCATCCCTTGTCCCCAGCCCCTCTGCAGCTCTCCTGGAGCCCCTTCAGGCCCTGCCAGGGGCTCTCAGCTCTCCCTGGAGCTTCTCCTCTCCAGGGGAACATTCCCAGCCCTGGAGCAGCTCTGTGCTCCCCTCTGGGCTCTCTCCAGCAGCTCCAGGTGCTGCTGGAGCCCCAGCCCCGGCCCAGCTCTGCAGGAGGGGCTCAGGAGAGGGGGACAATCCCTCCCCACCCATCCTCCAGCACCAAACGTTCCAGGGACACCCAGCAGGAGCACTGGGACACTGGGCCAGGCCACCAGGGCTATTTTTGCCAGGCTCTGTCATTCCCAGCCCTGGACCAGGACTATATTTAAAGTTCCAGAGCCAGAGGCAGCGTCTCATTTTATCTCTGCAAGGCACAAGGACTATTCTGGGATTTACAAACAACACAGAATCACAGAAAATGTGGGTTTAGCTCCTTTTTTCTTCCTGGGGTAAATGCAAACCCGAGTCAAACTTTTTGAGCCACGTCACAAAACACTTTAAAATCCCGGGGCTTTCCAGGTGGGAGAATGCCTTTGGAAACTTCCCCTGATATTTTATCATGGGGAGATACAGAAACAAGGAGCGAGCAAGGCTTGCCTTGTGCCAGCACTTTAAGAACCGTGGATTCTCCCTGCTCCAGCCCCCGAATCCCACCGGTGTGGGCGGGATCTGGGCAGCATTCCCGCAGCATTCCCGCCTGGTGGCACACAAAGGCTCCTTTCTGTCCCTTTTTGTCCCTTTACCTTTTTATAGCTGCCCTCCCCGGGCGGCGGGGCCGCTTTCCCGATGACATCACCCATTCCATCCTCCCGCTCCCGGCTCATCTCCGCGGCTCCCGGCTCCCGGCGCGGCCGCTGGATCGCTCCCGGTCCCGGCGGGACATCTCACTCCTTCCCTGCCTCCCCGGCCACCATGGCATGGGTGAAGGGCTCGCTCCGAAGCGCTGCTGCCCAGCCCGGGATGCTTTTCCAGCTCCTCTCCGCTGCCCGCAGCCCCGGAGCACCTTGGCTTTCCCAAATAAAGTCAGGGAGCCGCAGGGAGAGGAGGCTCGGCGAGGCTGGGGAGCCGCGTCCTTCTCCAGCCGCTGCCAGCGCCGGATAAAAATAACCCCGAGGCTCCAGCGGCTCCACAAGGGCAGGAAAAATCCCGGTGTCTGATGTCAAAATCCCGGCCTGGCAGGGCTGCCCGGCAGGGAGCAAGGGGCTGTCTCCTTCCTGGGCCTTTTCCCCAGGGAATTCCTGGGGATCCGTCGCAGCAGCGGTGGGAAGCACCGGATGGAATTTTTACTCCACGCAAAGCCCAGAAGCAGCAAGGAGCTGTTCCCTGGATAAATCGCCTTTTCCGGGTGCAAGAAATCCTACATTTCTTGGAATTAAGCATCAGAGGCACCCAGTCTAACCCTGCTTCCCATCCTGTGGGTTTGGAGAGCCTGGGGACCCCCGAAAATCCCATCCCCGGCTCCTGGGGGGGACGCACAGCCCGCAAACCTGGAGCTTCCAGCTGCTCCCTGCAGCATTCCTGCCTGGAGATCCGGGCTTCCCATCGCCACCTGTGACCCCCTCCCACACTAATCCCGCTCTGTCCCTGCTGAGATCCCATCCCAGAGGGAAAAGTTTTCTTGGATCAGCTGCAGGGAGAGGCAGAGCTCATGCTCAGGCAGGAATTCCCAAAAGGAATCCTTAGGAATACTTATGCCCCAGTTTCTCCCCAAAACCTGGCACAGCAGTGAGAAAAATCCCGATTTTTGGTGCAACAAAACTATAGATAAATAATTTTAATTGCCCTATGATGTTTAATGAGATATCTAAGCCATGCTGACATCATTCCACCCCAAATGCAAATTCCAGGTCAATTCCCAGCTCTAACAACACCCAAGTGACACATCCCAGCATGAATCTACTCTGAATTTTCAGGGCAAAACCAGCAATAAATAAATGTTTAATTCCATTCTTCTCCCTGCATGGTGCTTTGCAACTGTAATTCCCAAATGAAACAAAGTCGTTCCCTGGATATTTCCTTATTTTTAGTTCCCCTCCGCCGCTGACTCATTGTGTCCTTTCCTGCTGTTGCTAAATCCATTTCCTCTCCCAGCTCCGGATGGATCCCGACACAATAAATCCCAAATAAACAAATCATGGCACAGGCCCAGTGGAAGGATGTGGTGGCCAGGAGCCACCTGGGCTTTGTCACGAGTCCCCTCCTGATTTGTGGCACCCCTGCACCCCCTGTCCTCATCCATGGGGGATGTCCCCATGTCCCCTCCCCTGCCAAGTGACACCAAAGCCACCCCTAAGGGGAGGAAGTGACACAACCCTAAAAATAGAAATAGAAATGCATCCATTCCACCCTTGTCAACCACAGTTTTTAGGATCTTTTATCCCTGTCCCAGCCTTGAGGCCAGCTCGCCTCTGCCCTGCCCTCCTGGGATGCTCCAGGACTCTGCAGAGAATGGGGCATTCCCTGAGCTGATCCCACTGAGCTGATCCCAGTCTCCAGGGAAAACCCTGCATCCAGGAGCTGTTCCAGGCCAGGGGAGAAACCCCAACCCTGCAGCCCCTGGAACCACGCCTGGGGGCACATTTGGGGCCCCCCTCAGTGCCAGGACCTGCTCCCTTAGGATCAGCACCTCCCTGCTGGAAAAGGCTGATTTAAATCTGGGATATCAAAAGGGAATTTGGGGATTCTTTCAGCACAGGGACCAAACCCTTTGGTGTTCAGCCTCTTCCCCGTGGGCTGCCCAATCCACAGCCACCACTGTCCCTCTGCTTGGAACATCCCAAAAAAAAATGCTCCAGTGCTGGCACCCTGAGGAATGCAGATCCCACTCCCTCAGAGATGCAGGAGGAGGAAGAGGCCCATTTCCCATTTCCAGCAGTAAGGGAAGCTCAGAGCAGCAAAATCTGGGGCAGGTCAGCTGGGGGGGCCCCTGGGATGGGAGCACACGGAGCCAGCACCACCGGGAATGCCATGGAAGGGTTGGAATCATCCCTGAGTGAGGGAGGAAATAGGGCACAGCGAGTTTGGGCTGCTTGGAACAGCCCCGAAGGCTCCAGGACAAGAAAGGAGCAAAATTCCCCTTTCCCGAGCATAAAAGCATTGCTGGAGTCAGTGAAATCCCCTCAGGGCTGGGGTGTGCTCCAGAGGGGGAGGAATTCCCTTCTCCTGCTGGGATCAGCTCCCAAATACCACTGGGAGGAGAGGAACCCCCTGAATTCCCAGCAGAGCTCAAGGAAAGCCCTCCCAGCTGCCAACATCACGGGCTTGGAGCACTCAGGGACTGAGGTAAATTCCAGGATCTTGGAATCTCAAGCTGCCAGAACTATCAGAGAGAGATTCTTTACAACAGGCTGGGGTGACAGGACAAGGGGAAATGGTTGTAAACTGGAAGAGAGCAGGGATGGATGGGATATGGGGAAGGAATTCCTCCCTGGGAGGGTGGGAAGGCTCTGGAATGGATTCCCAGAGCAGCTGTGGCTGCCCCTGGATCCCTGGCAGTGCCCAAGGATGGGGTTTGGAGCAGCCTGGGGTGGTGGGAGGTGTCCCTGCCCATCAGGATGGGTTTTAAGGACCCTCTCAATCCAAATTATTCTGTCATTCTGTGATTCCATTCCACAAAACCTTGATTTTATTGCAACTGCTGGAGTAAACCTCTCCCACCAGCCCCCTCCCAGCACAAGGCACTTGCAAGTCTGTAAAATGTGGGGATGAGCTGGGCCTCCCTCTGGGGATGCTTCCCTGAGCTCTAGCACACTCCAAGTGCTCTTCCAGCACTTTTTTTGGGATCTCTGTGTGAAGGAGGCCTCAGAGCTCCCTAACAAAGGCTCTGTTTGATTGTCACAGCTGTGGGGCACAGGGCAGTGGCACGGAGCCTCCTCAGCTGTGCCAGCCTGCAGCATTCTCCACGGGCAAGAGGCCAGGCCAGCAGATCTCCAACTTTTGCACACTGGATTTCCATGGAATTTGAGGTTTTCCCCAAGGCCTGCCCCTTGGAGTAATATTTTGGCACCAGAACTTGCCACCTTTTAAAGAAAAAAGGTGATGCCAGCTGATTTCTGGAGCCTCCAAATCCCTCCTGAGACCAAACCAAAGAAACCTCATCGAGCCTCCAATTCTTTTAATTCCTTTAACGAGCACTTTGTATTTCAAGCTTGTGAATTTTATGGATGAATTCTGTGGTTCCCTGGGATCCTGGGAGGGGTGGGGGGCATCCAGTCTGGCCAGGATCATCCCTGGGGCTTCCAGCCTGATCCACAGTGGCACCAGCACCTTCCCAAGCCACAGGAACACCAGCACCTCCCTGACACAGGGTTTGCCAGCAGATCCCTCCCAAAAACAGCCGGACAAAGTCAACCCCAACACCTGCACACATCCCACATCCCAGAAAAACCCACGGATCCAAGCAGGCCCCACCACACCCCTCTCCCCACCTCAAAGATGATTTCTAAGCCAATAAAATCTCTTTCCTCCTCAGATGTCTTTTCCTTTTTAATTTTCCTCGCACGTGTGGAGCCTGGAAGCATCTCCAGAGCGACCCTGCTGCCAGCAGATAGCTCAGCCCCTGCCTGGTGCCAGAACACGGAGCCAAATCCTGTTCCCAGGGAAAAGGGGAGGCTGCTGCCTCAGGCACGGGCACTGGGTGCCCTGAGCTCTCTGCTTGTCATCAGAAATTTAAAAATCCACTGCTTAGACACACCAGCCACTTGGACATGGTAAAAAAACATGGATTAAGGCAGGAAGAGGCTGAGGAGCCCAGCACTGCTCCGTGGATCTGCCACAGGCCCTGCTGAAAACACAGATTTACAAAGCAAACTGAAGGCCTGCCCGAGGCTGAGGGCCAGTAAAGCCCAGCTGAACCACACAGCAGAATAAAACCTTTATTTCTGGGTAAAGCCTGGATTTGCACGCTGGATTTTTATCCCATGTGGGCTCAGGAGCTCACAAAACATCCCTCAGTGGGCACCAGCCAAGGCTTCCCTGGTCAGACTGCAGGAGGAATTATGGAAGCCTAAATAAAATGTTTGATATAAGGAAATAAATTGGAATAAATAAGAAAAAAAAAAGAGAAAATAATATATAGAAATAAATATACAGAAATATTCTATATAAAAATATGGAAAGAAATAAACAGAAAGAAACTTTTTTAAAAAGAAGCATATTTAAGAGAGAAATCCATGGCCCAGAGAGTGGCAGCAGGCAGCCTGATTCCAGGATGCATCCATGGAAATGATGGCAGATGCTGGAGCCTCCAGACCGTGGAAGATCCAGCCTAAATTCAAGGAATTCACCTACTCAGCCACATCCAAACCCCAGGAGAGCCCAGGGCCACCTGCACTGCCCAGCCCAGCACTGACAGCTCGTTTTGGGGGAATCAGGGATGTGAGGCAAGGAATGGAACACGACAGGAACATCCTCCTCTTCCTCAGCACCTGCCCCATTCCAGCTCCCTCCCTGCCACGGATTTGGTGGCCCAGCCGTGACCTGAGGTTTTTTCTGCTGGAATTCTTCAAAACAAACCCATTTTGAAGTTTTCCCAAGTGCTGACTTGTTCCTCTCTTTGATTTATTTTTAGTTTCTTTAACCAGCTCCAAAAAAAAAAGGGTGTGAGGAGGAAGCAGAGCAGATTGCACCCTGCCACCCCTCCCCCGGGCAGCCACCAAAATCCCATCATTGCTGGCTTCCAGCGTGATCCCAAAGCCCGGGATTGCCATCCACAAAAGGATTAAAACTCGGCCTTTGGGTTAATGGGGTTGGGAGGGGGCTGGGGTTGCTCTTAATCTCTGCAGCGACCCAGGAAGGTTTGGAAACGTTTAAATTGAAAAGATGTTTCCCTGGATGTTTTTCCCCTGGGATTTGCGTGGTTTCTGGCTGGTTTCCTTCTAATATTGACAGGTTTGGAGGAGAGGAAGCGATCCCTAAAGGAGCAGGGGATGGAAGCAGGGAAGGGCGGCAGCGCTGGCGCAGCAACACCCAGGGATTTTGGCCAGGCCTGTGCCGCAGCTCGGCATCATCATCACCATCACCATCACCATCATCATCATCATCATCATCATCATCCCACCCCCCGGAGCCGCTTCCAGCCGGGAAACAATGCCCAACCTTTAACCCGTGCGTTCCTGAGTGTGCTGGGAAAACATCCGCTGCTCCCAAACAATGGCACCATTTATCCCGGCTGTCCAGAGCAACAGGCTCGGGGCTGCAGGGGAATCAAAAGGCTGGGGGAAAAAACAGCAAAAAAAAAAAAAAAAAAAAAACCAAAAAAAACCCAGGATTTTTTTTTCCCCAAAGAAGTTAAAAATGGAAATTCACTTCCAGAATTGCTAGGCTGAATATGTTCCGTGAAAAATCATTTTGGCTCCTCTCTGCTTCGCATCTTTTCCCTTCGTGAGGTGTTTTGCATCTGAGATATTTTGTTGGAAAACACGGCCTGAAATGGGAATTAAACACGGGAATGGAGGAAAAACAAGGATGGGGCGCTGGCCTGGGCAAGGCCCTGCTTGCTGAGGTCCATCTCTGGGAATGTTTGGGAATGGGGGTTTTACAAAACACCCTCAGTGCACGTAGGCAAAAAAAAAAATCATTTCTCAGCATCGCCGTGCCGAGGGACAGATGCCGGTGCATTTAATAATCGGCCGGTGCCATCGAGCACCTAAAGGAGGCATCGAGCGCCAAATGTGCCATTGAACCCCTAATTGAGCCATGGAGCCCCCAAATGTGTCATCGAGCCCCTAATTGAGCCATGGAGCCCCCAAATGTGTCATCGAGCCCCTAATCGAGCCATCGAGCCCCTAATCGAGCCATCGAGCCCCCAAATGTGTCATCGAGCCCCTAATCGAGCCATCGAGCCCTAAATGTGCCAGGGAGCCCCCAGGGAGCTGCCTCCCGTGCAGGTGCACCCACGGCACCCTCCTCTCTCCAGAGGGAAGCGAAGCCACAAGCGCAGCCCAGCGCAGCCCTCGATTTCCCAATGAAACCATCCCGATGTTCCCCAAACACGGGGACCCCCGGGGATGGGGGGATGCAGGCTCACACACACCCCCATCCCGGCCGCTGCGGAACCAGAGCAGACCGCAGCCTGTGAATCACCACCCTGCGCTCGCAGCAACGTGGGAAGCGCAGGAAATGCTCTCAAAAACACATCCCCGCTCTGCGGCAGCTCCGGGACTGCCATCCCGCGGATCTCTCGCTTCCAGGAGCGGTTTTATCCCGGCAGGAAGGCAGCGGGATGCGGGCAGCGCGGCCCGGGCAGGCAGCGGGATGTGGGCAGCGCATCCCCGGCCCCGCTGCGCCTCCGAGCATCACATGGCGAGCACAAAAGCCCCGGGATGCTCGGAGCGAACCCCGGGATGCTCGGGGAGAACCCCGGGATGCTCGGAGCGAACCCCGGGATGCTCGGGGCGAACCCCGGGATGCTCGGAGCGAACCCCGGGATGCTCGGAGCGAACCCCGGGATGCTCGGAGCGAAGTCGAGGCGGCTGCCGCAGCCCCGGGTGGCACAGAGCGGGCTGGCTCCGGCCGGGGGTGGCCCGGGGGTGGCCCGGGGCTGCCCGGAGCCGCCCGGGGCTGGGGCCAGGCCGCGCTGCCCTTACCTGGTAGGAGCAGTTTTCCTGGTGAACCATCTCGGTGCATCATCCGCCGCTGCCGCCCCGCCGGCAGCGCCCGCAGCCGCCGCGGCCCCGGCGGGGGAGGAGGAGGAGGAGGATGGGGAGAAGGCAGCAGCAGGAGGAGGAGGAGGAGGGAAGATGGATGCGGCCGCGCTGCTCCGCCTGCGCAGCGGCGGCCCGGGGGGCGCGGAGGGGCCGGG
>VZUI01005160.1:0-16266 GCA_013401135.1 Cettia cetti | reverse complement strand
GTTTGGGGGTTTTTAAGGGTGATGGGGTCTCGATGTGTGTGTAAAGGGGCGTTTGGGGGTCTCTGTGAAAGGTTTGGGGGTCTCTGTGAAGGGTTTGGGGGTCTCTGTGAAGGGTTTGGGGGGTTAAAAGGGTGATGGGGTCTCGACCTGTGTGTGAGGAGGTGTAAAGGGGTGTGTGCGGGGTTTGATGGGGAATTGGGGGTGCTTGAGAAGGTTTTGGGGTTTGTGGAGGGATTTGAAGGGCTCTGGGGAGGGTTTTGGGGGGGCTGTGTGAAGAATTTCTGGGGTCTTCGGGGCTATTTGTGCTTTATGGGGGTGTTGGGAGGGGTCTGTGTGAGGGCTCTCAAAGGGTTTATGGGGGTCTTTACATCCCTGTATCTCTCTGGGTATTTTTATGGGTTCGGGGATGCTTTTGGGGTGATTTAGGGGTGTATGAGCACTCTGTGGAGGTGTTTGGGATCTGTGAGCAGTTTATGGGGATGTGGAGGTGTCCATGTGGGTGTTTGGGGGAGATTTTGGGGTGTTTGAGGGCATTTTGGGGTCTATGGGGGCGTTTAGGGGTGTTTGGGGGGATTTAGAGGTTTTTTGGGGGGGAATTTAGGGGTGTTTGGGGGTTTTTGAGGTTCCGTGTGAGGAGAGCTCAGCGATGGGATGAGGGTGGCCCAGATTTTGGTGTGGGATTGGGAAGGTTTGATCCAGAATGACTCAGCCTGGGGGGGCTAATTAATGCCTGGGCTAATTGGAGGGAGCTCATTAAGGGTAAGCAGCATGGATATTCCCGATCCTGGATCCAGGAAAAGCACAGGATCTTCCAGCAGGGGATTCTGTGTGCTGGGAATTCTGGCAGAGCCCGACCCGCCCTCATTAGCACGATATGAATAATTAATTACCTGCCTCAATTAATGCATTAATAATGATTAATTAAGAGGTGTAACGCAGGCAGAGCCATTTACCTGTGTGAGGTGTGTTGGTTCCAGTGGTGCCATCCCTCACTCCAGACTGGTCAGGGAATTCCAGAATTCCCAAATTCCCATCAGGAGGGACCTTCCAGAATGTTCCACTGCAGGCTGGCCCCGATTTCTTGAAACATTTTTGGGTTTCCATGTCGGTTTTTCAAAAATTCCTGTTCTCATCAGGAATTCTTGGAAGGTGTGGCTCTCTGTGCTGGCTGTTTGTCACCTGCCCAGGTGACCTTGGAGCGATTTTCCTTCCTCCCTCCATTCCCAAACGTGGAGCTGGCTTTGGGAATAAACCCAAGGATTCGATTCCTTTGGTGCATTTAAGGGGGGAAAAGGAGGAATTTTCATGGATTTCAGTGTAGGGAGCTCTGGATGTTGGAGTTGTCCCGTTGTGCTGATTCTCCAGAGCTTCAAATCCCATCCAGGAACAGCTGAAGCTGAAGCGAAAATTTTGGGAGAGTTTTCAGCCCCATTCCTGAGTTTTCCGGAGGAAAATGCCTAAAGGATGGAAAAGAGGGAAGGGCACGGCTGGTGAGGATGGCAGGGGTGTGGGAAGTGCTCTGGCTGGATTGTCCCTTTGGATGGTGCAGAGAGCTCTGCTCCCAGGTTTTCCAGGGATTGGGGTTTTTTTGGAGGGAATGGGGTTTTTGATGGAGTTTATGGATTATGGAATGATTTGCAGCCCTGGGTGTTCCCCCCACCCCGCTCCATGCCCTCATTTCCCAACCTTCTGAGGGAAGGAGCTGCTCAGGAATTCCATAAGGAAGGAAAGGAATAAAGTTTAAAGCCGGGAATTGCCCGGAGCAAGATCCGAGGGGGTTCGGGAGGGTGAAAATCCCGGGATTTCAGCTCCAAAGTCCCGCATGGAACGAGCAGTTCCGTCGCACCCATTCCCCGAGCGCTTCAATCAGCTTTTCCTGGGAATGATCCCGGCTGGAATGAGCCGGGAAATCCCGCGGGGCGTCGGGGCTGGGGATGAGCTGAGATCCACTGACCTCCCGCTGCATCCTCGGCGTTGTCCGGGCGTTGCCGTGGCTACGGAGCATCGATGGCACGGCGGCGGCGGCGGGAGCCGGGAACGCGCCGGGAATGCGCCGGGATGATCCCGCGGGGTCGGGGGTGGGAGGGAGGGGGCTGCGGGGGCTGCGGTGCCGCGGTGCAGCCGTGCAGGGCGCAGGCTCCAGCGCCGGGTCCTAGCGCCGGCACCCGCCGCACCTGGAATGAGGTCCCGAGGGGGAAAAAAGGGATTGGGAAGAGACCTGGTTCTGCACAATTCCCTGGCAGGAGGGTGGAGTCGGGAAGGGAACGGGGATGGGATGAGAGGGAACGGCTTCAGGCGGTGCCGGGTTCGGGTTGGATGTTGGGAAAATTCCTTGGTGGAAAGGGTTGTCCGGCCCTGGGGGGATTTAACAGCCCTGGGGATGTGGCACTTGGGGACACGGTCAGTGGTGGCCTCGGCAGAGCTGGGGGAATGGTTGGACTCGATGGTGTCTGAGGAGTTTTCACCCTAAACTCCTCCATAATTCCATGGGAATTGGTGTGAGATCCCAGTGGGTGGCACCCTCCAGTTTGTGTCGTTCCCAAGTGACCAAAATGACCAAAATCCACACCCAAAATGAGGCTGGGTGGCCTCATTTTGGGTGTGGATGTCCCTAATTTGGGAGGGAACTGGTCAGGCTCTGCAGGGCAGGACTTTGGCCAAGGGCTGCAGGGACAGGACACAGGGAATGGCTCCCACTGGGAAAGGGGAGCTTGGGCTGGGATCTTGGGCAGCAATTCCTGCCTGGGAGGGTGGGCAGGGGCTGGGCTGCAATTCCCAGAGCAGCTGGGGCTGCCCTGGAGCCCTGGCAGTGCCCAAGGCCGGGCTGGAGCACCCTGGGACAGTGGGAGCTGTCCCTGCCATGGCAGGGGTGGCACTGGATGAGCTTTGAGGTCTCTTCCAACCCAAACCATTCCATGACTCCAGGATTCTGATTCCCCTCCACAGGGGGACTTTTGGTGTCCCCTAGGAGTGTTCAGGGCTTGGAGGGGAATTAAAAAAGCCTTAAACTCATTCTGGATTTATTTTGACTCATTAAAGACCAAACCCCAAAAGCTAGTTTAGGATTTCTCTCCTGACCTCAGTTTCCTGACGAACTCAAGCTGCTCCCAACCCCAAAATCAGCTTTGTGGAGGAATTTCCCTGGGAGATTTGTGTATAAAATAAATCAAAACTCAAGAAGGTGGAATTTTGCTGGATAAACAGTGGGAGTTTCTAAAGGCTTTTCATCTCCTTCCTCCTCGTGTTCCCTGAGCTGGGGGTGTTCCAGCTGCTCAGCAGGGGGCTGGCATCTATCCCAGATCCCAGGGAAAAGCCTGGAGCTTGAGGGGGGGATATTTCTGGACATCTTTTCTCTGTGATGATGAATTAGACAGAGAGTTTGGGCAGCAGGAAACCCGTGTGGATCCTGCACAGCGATGGCTGGGGTGGTTTGTGGGGGGATGCATGGCCTGGGATGTGGCGTGGGTGGCACTGGGAATCCCTGGAGCTCTGTGACATCAGGTGCTTCCTCCCAGGAGAGCGAGGATCGCTCCAGCCCCGGCCAGGTGTGACCCTGAGGGTGCTCTGGGCTGTTCCATCCCAGTGTCCATCCCAGTGTCCATCCCAGTACCCAGCTCTGGAGACTCACTGAGCAGGAGTGGGAGCACAAGGTTTTGCTCCTGCTAAATCCCAAAATAACCTGGGAAGGAGCTGGGGTTGGGGTCCTGCTTCCTGTGCCAGGGGTCCCCTGTGCCAGTCCCATCCCTGCTCAGTGCACCAGGAAATTTATTTTTTTATTTAAAATTTATTTTTTAATTTTTAAAATTTTTGATTTCAGAGGTTTAATCAGATTTTGGGTGTGTTTCCCTGGAAAAGGGGATGCTGGAGTTCCTGGAAGGCCCAGGAAGGTTTGTTTATCCTGGGGATTTTTTCAGCTGGAGCAGCAGTTCATCCCAACGTGGCATTGACTGAGTTTGGGGGAAAATTGGGATTTTCCCCTTTGTCCAGAGCAGGTTTAGCCCCAAATCCATAGGTTGTGGTGAGGGGGGGAGCAGCCAAAGCCCTGTTGGAGGTTGGGTTGTTCCCAGAGGGCTCTGGATCATCTCACAGAGCTTTAATTACCAAAACTTCCCAGTTCCCCTTAATTCAGGCACTAACGAAGCTCCTGTCCCACCTCAGCTTCTTGTTGAAGCTCGGGATCCTCGTGGATCTTTCCCAGCTCAGGATTTTCCAGCATTCTTTCCCTCAGGGGTTCATTTTCATCCCAAACCCAAGCTGGAAATAAAGCAGGAGATGTTGAGTGGTGCCTGTGGCTTTGTTGTGGCGAGAAATGGGATATCCTGGGAGATATCCACGACTCCAAAAGGCTTTTCCAACTCAGAGGATTCCATGATTTCCGTCACAGGTTTCCCAGAGAAGCTGTGGCTCCCCCTGGATCCCTGGGAATGTTCCAGGCCAGGTTGGAAGGGACTTGGAGCCACCTGGAGCAGTGGAAGGTGTCCCTGCCCGTGGCAGGGGTGACACTGGGTGAGCTTTGGTGCCCTCCTGTCCCAAACCATGCCCTGCTCCTATGGAATTGTGTTTGTGAGGAAAAAAATTCCCTCGTGCTTCTGTTTAAGGTGGAAAACTCTGACTGGGGAGGAGGAGGAGGAGCCGTGTGATGTTTGTCATTTTCTCTTTAAATTCACAACTGCGCCTCTGCTCCACATGGAAGCAGGCCTTCAAACTGGTTGAAACTGGTCAGAACCGGTTTGGACCGGTGGGAACCAGTTCAAAACGGTTGGAACGAGTTTGATCCAGTCGGATCCTGTCGGAATGAGTTCAATCCAGTTGGAACCAGTCAAAATCGGTTCAAACAGGTTCGAACTGGTTGGAACCAGTCAGAACTGGTTCAATCTGGTCAGAACCGGTCGGAACCCGGTTCCGACTGGTTTGAACTGGTTTGAAGTGGTTCCGACCCGGTTTGAACCAGTTCAAACTGGGTCAGAACCGGTCGGAACTGGTTGGAACCGGTTCAAACTGGTCAGAACAGGTCAGAACTAGTTCAAACTAGTCGGAATCAGTTGGAACTGGTTCAGTGCAGTCGGAACCGGTTCAAACCTGTACAAGCCAGTTCAAACCGGTTCTGACCAGTTCAAACCATGGGCTGAGCACCTTCCAAGTGCTTGTGTCCGTGGCTCTCATTCTGTTCCTGGCTGCTCTCTGGCTCTGGGATCAGCCAGAATCCCAGAGGAGGACCCTGCAGGGGAGAGGAAGAGCAGAAATCCTTTAGAATTTAGGAATGAGGAAGAAATCCTTCCCTGTGAGGGTGGTGAGGCCCAGGGTGCCCAGAGAAGCTGTGGCTGCCCCTGGATCCCTGGAAGTGTCCAAGGCCAGGCTGGAAGGGGCTTGGAGCAGCCTGGGACAGTGGAAGCCGTCCCTGCTATGGCAGGGAGTGGAATTGTTGGGATTTAAGGTCTTTTCCCACCCAAACAATTCCATGAATTTATAAATAGGTGACACAGGTGATATTTGCTCCCAGATTCTGGCAGGGAAGCACAGTGAGCTTCCAGTGCTGCAGGAGGTTTCTCCTTCTATGGATAAAATGATTCAGATTTTCTAAATCTTCTAAACTGGTTTAGAATCTGAAGCTGGGGGGAAGGAGCTCGTCCTCCCTGTAGCTTGTAGGAGAATTTTGTGTGGATTTTGTGCGTGTGAAGTTTCCTTTAAACCTGCACGGAGAGGGGAAGCAGCTGGAGCACCAACGACCAGCAGATGCCTGAGGTGACTCTGGTTGAGTTCCCAGTGGTCCCAGTGAGAAATTCCCAGTTTCCAGCTGGGTTTTGTGTTGTTTATCCCAGCTGTCCTTCCTTGAGGAGCACTCCCGAGGCTGCCAGAGCTCCGGGAGTGTTCCAGGGACAGGGTGGGATTGTTTTGATTGCCCTGTGCAGGGAAGGAGTTGGATCCGTGATCCCGTGGGGCCTTTCCCACTCGGGATATTCCGTGTTTTGGGGCTGCTTCCACGTGTTGGGATTCCGGGCTTGGAATGTCGGGCAGTGGCCAATCCTGGTGGCTCCCAAATCCTCTCGTTAGCCTGATTAGCACCGGGAACGGTGCCCAAAAGAGAGGGGTGAGGGCGTTAATTTGGGATCTGTCAGCTCAGCCAGGAACAATGGGACACAGTGTCACCTGTCACAGCCAGGAGCAGGACAATGCCTGATCATTCCAGCTGCCCCTCGTTAACCCCTTGGGCTCCGTGCACCCACAGGTGCTGCTCCCGGGGATTTGGGACAAACCCCTCTCCAGGGCCTTGCTTTCCCCTCAAAATTCTCCACGAAGGAGAAGAGCAAAGCGTGGCAAACCTCGGCTGGGGTCACGGCGGGCGCCGTGCGGGAGGAATTTGGGGTGTCCCTGCCCGGTGGCCACCACGGGGCGAGCAGGACGAGGCCTGGAGCGCGGCCGTGCCGGTGGCCCGGTGCCTCGGTCCTGCGGGGAGCTTTAGGACCCAGCGAGCCGCCGGCGCCGTGACAAGTCTGGAGCGGCACTGGCGCAGAGTGGCTCCATCGGCAGCGCTGGAATTCTCTGTATCCCTCCCTCGGAGCATCCTCTCCCAGCAAAAAAAAAAAAAAAAAGGGCTTCCCTCCCTCTTGTACGGCCCGGCAGAGCCTCGGGGGAGGGGGCCGCGGGGATGCTGGGATCGGCCGGGACGCTGGGAAGCGCCGCTGGATGCTGCCGGCCGTGAGCTGCGAGAGCTGCTGGCTGCAAATCGGGAATCTCTGGAGCGCGGCAGCATGGCCCAGGGCAGGAGGCACGCGTCCGGCCGGGTAAGGGAGGAGGGGGGGCTGCCTCAGCAGCTCCCGGCTCCGCTGGGTCCTATCGCGACAGATCGCGACGCTGTCGCAGCGAGAATAGCTGGGTCGTGTAGGGAAATCTCGATTGTGCTGCCGTATCCCTGGAATGTGGCACCTCTCTGGCTGACAATAATGCCGGGAGGGGACGTGGATGCTCCGGCTTGCGCCAGGGCCGGAGTTACCTGCCCGTGTAGGTGATTACCCCGATTCATTACCGCGATTAATTACCCCCGCGGGCGAGCCTCCGCTCCCTGCTCAGCCCTTCCCGGGGCTCCGGCACAGCCTGGCCGGGGCTGCTCAGCACAAAGATCCCGGCGTGTTTTCCTCCCCTCCCTCCGGGCCTGGCAAACGCTTCCAGCTTTTTCCGTATTGCAGCTCCCCCCGGGCTGTGCGGTGCCAGCCGCCCCCCCGGCCCCGGGCCAGGCCTTTCCCTGGAGTTTCTCTCCGTGTCGCCGTGTCCCTGTGTGGCCGCCGCGGTGACATTGTGTCCCGGCCACCGCCAGCGCCTTTGGGCCTGGCTCTGCCAACTTGGCGGCGACTCCAGGATGGAGCTGGTGGGGGGCAGAGCCTTCCCAGCTCTCCACGGGACCCCCAGAGCCCCCGTGGGCACCGTGTTGTGCCCACCCTGGGATGTGCCAGGCCCGGAGCCCCGTGGGATTTGGGCTGTGGCCGGAGGGATTTGGCTGCAGAGGAAGCAGCTCGGGAAAACTTCCCAGCCTGGAGGATTTTTTCCCTACCTCAGCAGGGACTGAGAGTGAGTCCAGATGGGTTTTTGGGGGGCTGGAGCCCCCCCATCTGCCCCCCAAACCTCTCTGTTTTCCGTGGGGAGAGTGAAATTCCAGCCTGAGTCCTGACAGCTCTGTCAGGGGGATTTGGGGGGGCGCAAGGGGTTGGGGGTGCAGGGAAGGAGCCAAACGCTGGCTCCAAGGGCTGATGGAGATGTGGCTGAGGGAGCAGGATGGGGATCCTGGGGGTTCCAGGGATGCTGGGGGGTCCCAGGACAGCAGTGTGGGTCGATTATCCCTGTTTGGCTCACGTGGATTTGGGAATGGGCACTGCAGGGAGCACGGCTGTGCTGGCCCTCCCCGGGGCTGGAGCCACTGGCCACCCTGGCCATGTCCTGGCTTTTGGGGACGCTGCTCCTGCTGTCCAGAGACACCCACACCCTCCCAGTTTGCCAGCCTGGAACCCAGTGGTGGAGAGGACTTCATCCCAGTGCCACCTCCCGGTGTCACCCATGGCAGCCACCCTCAACCCCAGGGTGATCCCTCCTTTCCACAGGGATGTTGTTGTGACTCGGTGCTGAACCAGGCTTAAACCTGGAATTCTTCCCAAGTCCTTTCCAGCTTTGTGGGCCGTGCCTGGAATTTTGGATTTTGTCAGAGTTGGGGGTTCTCCCGAAACTTTTTGATCTGAGCTTTGAGTGGCAGTTTGAGGCTCCAGCAGTCTCACCTGTCTGGGGGAGGAGCTCATGGGGGAACACACTGAATATTCCTGGGGTGATCTGCAGGGATGGAGCGGAATGCTGAAACCTCCAGGTTCAGATGGAGCATGGGGGTGACCCAAATCGCTGAGAATTCATCCCATTTTCAGTGCCTTGGCATCAGGAGCTTCACACAGCAGAGCAGACAGTCTGTCACGCTTCAGACAGGGGGGAAATGCTGGATTTTGGAGCAGTGCCAGGCAGGAAGCTGTGGGGAGCAGCCTCTGGTGGTGGTGGCAGCACAGCCCCGTGCTTGTCCCTCACCTGGTGTCCTCTGGGATCTGGGACAGGCTCCTCCTGGGCTGGTGGCTGCTCCAGAGGTTCAGCATTCCTGCTTGTTCCTCTGGCTGCCCCATTCCCAGCACCTTCCCTGTGCCCTGCTCTGATCCCTCAGCTGGCCCCCACTGCCTGCACTGTGAATCCCTGGATTTCTCATTTTCTGGGATTTAGGAGCTTATTCCCCTTCCAGACAGGGCTGTCACCGTGAGTGGCCTCAGCCCTTCTCTCTTCCCACAGTTCTGCTCCTCCACCCTCTTCCTCCTCTGCGCCCCCCATTCCCAGGGGGATCCCCAGATGTTCCCCTGGGAAGGTGGGTGTGGCAGAGGGGGTCCACGAGGAGCTGGCCTGGGAAGCTGAGGAGATTCTGGGCTGTGTCACCAGCTGCTGGGCCGTGGTGTCCCCACGTTTGTCACCAAGGCCAGGAGGTGTGACCACAGGTGTGTCCCTCTCTCCTGGGATGGCCACCAGATCCCCAGCCACTGTCACCTGGCTGGAACAGTGGCTGGGGGTGCCCATCCCACCTGCTTCCAGCTGGGACAGTTCTTCCTCTTGGGAAACCTGGACTGATCACTTTGGTTTGATCTTCATGGGAATTGCAGTTATCCATTGGATTGGAGCTTCCAGGTGTCTCACAGGTCAATTTCTGATCAATTGGAATCAGAAGGTGGAGAGAGTGCCTGATCCTGAGGGATGGGGTGGGAGAAATTCATTCTGGGCTCTCCTTCTTGTCCCAAGTGCAAAAGATTTGGGAAAAATTTCTATGAGATTGGTGCTGGTTGGCAAACGTCCATCAGGGACAGGCTGGGAGAGCTGGGAATGTTCCCCTGGAGAAGGGAAGGCTCCAGGGAGAGCTCAGAGCCCCTTGCAGGGCCTAAAGGGGCTCCAGGGTGGCTGGAGAGGGGCTGGGGACAAGGGATGGAGGGACAGGACACAGGGAATGGCTCCCAGTGCCAGAGATACCCCCAGGGCTTGGAATGTGTCACATCCAAGGGCCCTTACCTGCCTGCAGGACACCAGGAGGGATAAAAACTGCTCCAGGAGCCTTCCCACTTACTGGGCATTTGGGATTTTCCTTTGGGCTTCTTGTTTGCTCTTATTTTCCATAACGCCTGGGACACAATTTTCCAGGTGCTTGCAGGATGTTGCTGCCAGAACTTCAGGAGATATTTGGGTCTGGAGCATCAATTTTTTTTTTCCTTGAGGTCTTGGGTTTCATCATTGTTTGATGGATTTTGGGTCTTAATATAAGATTATTTTGTGATGTTGCTTCCAGAACTTCAGGAGATATTTGGGTCTGGAGCATCAATTTTTTTGGGTCTGGAGCATCAATTTTTTTTTTTTTTTTCTTGAGGTCTTGGGTTTCTTCATTGTTTGATGGATTTTGGGTCTTAATATAAGATTATTTTGTGACGTTTGATTTCTGCTGGTTGCGTTTGGATGGAATTCTGGCTTGTGGGAAACCCCCATCCTTGGTTTTTAGTCACAAACCCCCAAACTCGGTGGGTTCACTCTGCATTCCAGCCTCTGGAAGAGATGTGCAAGGGAAGGGGGGGGTTTGTGAGGATTCCAGGAGCTTCCAAAGTCCCCTGGGTTCTACCACAGGCTGAGAATCCCCTGAACCCCCCAAACCCCCTCAGCAGTGGCTGAGGTTTGTCTGCAGGGCCTTCCCAGCCATTCCAGGTGGAAGAGGCTCTGTTTTCCTGGGATAAAGAGCAGATTCTTTGGCTGAAGCCAGGCCCAGAGCGACCCAAACTCCACATTTCTGCACAGTGACCAGAACCAGTGACACGTGGGCTGGGGGAAATGCCAAACTGGTCCCGTTTTGGAAGTTGCTGGGAGGTTGGGATGAGCAGGAAAGGGAACATCCCTGAGCCCTCTGGGATAGAGGCAGTGGGATTGAAAGGTGTCAGGGTTTTGAGGATCTCCAGAAGATCTGGAGAGGGGCTTTGGACACGGGCTTGGAGTGGCAGGACACAGGGAATGGCTTCCCACTGGAGAAGGGGAGATTTGGGTGGGATATTGGGAAGGAATCCTTCTCTCTGAGGGTGCTGAGCCCTGGCACAGGGTGCCCAGAGAAGCTGTGGCTGCCCCTGGATCCCTGGCAGTGTCCAAGGCCAGGCTGGGCAGGGCTTGGAGCACCCTGGGATGGTGGGAGGTGTCCCTGCCCATGGCTGGGGTGGCACAGTTTGGGCTTCAAGGTCTTTTCCCACCCAGACCATTCCACAATTCCATGATTAATCTGTTTTCCTGAGGCTGATTGCAGAGCAGGAAGCATTGGGGGTGGATCCCATCAAATTTCCCTGGGATTTCAATAATCCTGAGGGTCTCCATGGAGTTCCTCACATCCATCACCCCATTGCTGCCCCAAGATCACCTGGGTAACCCCAGCTGATCCCAGGTGCATCCCAGGATGTCACACTTGGAGTGTCCTGGTGCCTGCTGAAATATAAATATGGATGGAGGGTTTAGGACAGGATCATGGAATCATGGAATTGTCGAGGTTTTAAATCCCTCCAGGGGTGGGGGCTGGAGAGGAATTTTCCCAATATCCAATGGAAACCTCCCCTGGCACAACCCCAGGCCGTTTCCTCTCTTGTGGATAATGACAATCCCACCTGGAAAGCTGCTGGGCTTCCCCTCCCACATTCCAAGGAGGGGTACCCCGAGTCTGGGCAGGGGACAGTGCCAGGAACAGCACGGGGGCCACCAGATCCCAAGAGTGTGAAGGAATGTGATAATGACCTGTGTCCCAAACAGCCTCTCTGCCCCCAGGCACAGAATCCCCAGGCTGGAGAACCATGGGAATGCTGATAAAACGGGAAAAGATGGTTAAGGCTGACTGACCGTCAGGGGTTGTTTTTTTTTCTCCCCCCAAGTCTTATAAAAATGTTAAAAAAGGGGGAAAAAAATCAGGTTTGGGAGGCGATGGTGGCCATGCCTCCTTTTCAGGAGCAGCGGGAATCACCCAAAATAAAAAAAAGGGGCCGGAGGAGGCGAAAAGGGCCGGAGGGAGAGGAACCATCCCGATATCCCAGGCTGGAATCCATCCCACCTTGCTGAGGCGGGCTCTGCTGTCCCCCCAGGCCTCCAGCACGCCCAGGATGAGCGCAGACGGCGGCAGCAAGCCCCTCAAGGTGGGCTCCCGCGTGGAGGTGATCGGCAAGGGCCACCGCGGCACCGTGGCCTACGTGGGGGCCACGCTGTTCGCCACCGGGAAATGGGTCGGGGTCATCCTGGACGAGGCCAAGGGCAAGAACGACGGCACGGTGCAGGGCAGGAAGTACTTCACCTGCGAGGAGAACCACGGCATCTTCGTCAGGCAGTCTCAGGTGGGTGGGATTCCTCCCCCCCTGGGTGGGATGCCCCCCCTGGGTGGGGAGCTTCGGGATCCGCGGGGTCGGGGTTCGGTTGTTGTTATCGGCCCGAGGGATTTGGGGAAGCTGCATCTCTGACAGGGGAGGGAGCAGCACGTGGTGGAATCTCACCCTCTGCACAGGCCTTGAGGTCCTGGAATGAAAACAGCCTGGGGAATTCCCAGTTGTTCCATTCTGCTTCCCAGTGAAGTGCCCAGCCTTGGATTTGCCACCTTTGGGATCCATCTGGGATGTTCACCTGCAAGCAGATCCAAGGAATTTTAATTAAATTGTGTTTACCTGGATAAAACACACGGTGGGGGTGTAGCTGCTGAGGTTTGCTGCTCCTGTGCTGCAGCAGGAGCCAGGAGCTCCCTCCAGAGCAAACATCCTCCAGGTTAATTCCCTGTGTCACCCTCTAAGGGCAGAGAGGTGACACCAGGGCTCCTCAGCCACGTGTCCCAGCCAGCTCCTGTCCCCTCCCAGCACAAAGGGGCTGGGTTGTGTCCCACCCTGTGGGCTCTCATTGCCACAACCTTGGGATTGGGTGACAGAGGGAAGCTGAGCACAAAATGAGGGCATTTGGGTGCTGGGGTCCATCCCAGCATCCCCTGCCCCATCCATTGGAAGGGCCTTTGGATCATTATAGTCAGAGGCTGCAGCAATGGCTCATCCAGGAGAGATTCCAGGAATCACTGAGGTTGGAAAAAACCTTTAAGAGGAGTCCAGCCATTCACTGCTTCAGTCCCTTTGTCACCAGCTCGAGGCAGGATGAAGGAAAACGATCCCCATCCTTTAAATAATGGGATAAACACGGAGAGCTGAACCCACCAGAGCTGGAGGCAAACTCCCCAGGAAGCTTTTCAGGTTTTTATCCAACCCAAATGTTGGTGGTGTGCAGGAATTGCTGGATGGAGCTCTGCTGCTCTCCTGGCATCACCATGGAGATTTCCCAAAAGTTATTCCACCACACTTCCCAGTTCCCCACATTAAAACTGGACACACAGATCTGGCTTTGTCCATCTCTCTTGGCCTCTCCTGCCAGCTGGGAGAGGCTTTGAGGGGTTTACAGGGAAAAAGTTGGGTCTGCAGGACCAGGAGGGCCCTCAAAGCCCAGCCAGTGCCACCCCCTGACAGTCAGGGACACTTGCCACTGTCCCAGGCTGCTCCAAGCCCTGTCCCATCCAGCCTGGCCTTGGGCACTTCCAGGGATCCTGGGGCAGCCACAGCTTCCCTGGGCAGCCTGTTAGGGCCTCAGCACCCTCCCAGCCAGGAATTCTTTCCCAAAAATCCAAAAATCCCACCCAAATCTCCCCTTCCCCTTTTTTGTCACCATGTCCTCTGGGCCGGGGGTGCAGCGAGTGCTGCCCCAAATTCCAGCGGTGGGAATGGCTCGGAGCAGAGATGGGGAGCAGGATGGACCCACAGCCCCCCCAAAACCCCAAATCCTCCATCCCAGAGGATGCAGGGCTGTGCCAGCCCCCCCCGAGCTGATCCTGAGCCACCCTGGGGCACGGGGAGGGTCCCCGGTGTCCCCCGGCTCCCACCGGGCGGGCACAGAGGGGGGACCCCGCCCCTGGCACCCCTGGGCGGGGGCAGGGAGGGGCAGAGGGGGCTGGCACAAGGCTCTGGGTGGGGCTGGATGCATCCCCCATCCCTGCAAGGGTCCAAGGTTCGCTGGGATGGGACTTGCAGCACCCTGGGGACAGCGGGAGGTGTCCCTGCCCACCACAGGGGTGGCACCGGGTGGGATTTAAGGTCTTCTCCCACCCAAACCATTCCAGGATTTCCTGATTCTACCCTGATTCGATTTCCAAGCATGGCTGCTCCTTTTGTGGTGTGTGGAAATTCCTGGTGATGATTTTGGCATCACCTGGAGCTGCCTTTCAGCTCCTGCCTGGCAGAGGAGCTCGATGGCCACGATGTGCCCAGTCTGTGGTGGCAGTTCCCAGTGTCACTCCGGATCCAGCCCCGCTCTGTCCCTGTCCCCAACCTCTCCAGCAGCTCTGGAATCCCCTCCTAGGCTGTCCCTGCTGGGAAACCCCCAGACCACTCAGAATTCCCACCCTGCATGGCTGCAGGTGTCATGATTTCCTTGCTATCGTCTTTTCCTTGGTCTCCTTGTGGCTTTTAATTCAATTTTAATCACTCCTGGTGTCGGAAATCTTCCCAAAATAGAACTCCTGTCTGACAGCTTCCCAGGTTATTTTGATTTTTAAGCTGAACTCGCAGGTGGGAGGTGGTGATGGATCAGGCAAATTCCTGCAGGATCAATTTGGGAGGTGCTGATCTGAGGCACAAGGATGGTCCTCTCTCAGGGATCTAATCCCTCCCAACCTGATTTTCCACGTTTATCCAGCAAAAATGCATCCAAAAATGTTCACAAAGAGAAATCCCTGAACCTGCTACGGGTGTTCTGTGCTGTCAAATCCAGAGCTTTGACTTTCCTCATTGCCTGTGTGAATATTCCACGTTCCCAGTGGGAATAAGGAGTGCGTGGCTGTTTTCAGGAAGGTCGATGGCAAAGCCACAAGGATGAAATGAAAAATTTATGCCAAAACCATGGGATCTGCTCTGCTGAACCCACTCCCAGAGGGATCTGTTCCCTGGTCTCCTTGTTTGGGAATTTTGGGCAAGGATGGGTGTTGTGTTTTTTCCAGATCCAAGTGTTTGAGGATGGAGCAGACACAACATCCCCAGAAACCCCAGAATCTGCTGCCATGAAGGTCCCTAAGAGAGGTATGGTCCAGCTGGGAAATCCTTCCCAGAGAGGTGGAAACCCTCAGTGGAGGGGATGGGGAATTATTCCTGAAGGGGATGGGGAATTATTCCTGAAGGGGATGGGGAATTATTCCTGAAGGGGATAGGAAGTTATTCCTGAAGAGGATGAGGAATTATTCCTGAAGGGGATGGGGAATTATTCCTGAAGGGGATGGGGAATCCTTCCTGGAGGAGTGGGAATCCCCCCTGAGGAAATGGGGAATCTCCCTTGGAGGAGTGGGAATCCTTCCTGCAGAGATGGAGAATCCCTCCTGCAGGGGTGGGAAGTCCTTCCCAGGAGAGATGGGGAAACCTTCCTGGAGAGACAGGAGATCTCTCTTGGAGGGGTTGGGAATCCTTCCTGCAAAGCTGTAAGGAAGGGGGGAAATCCTGGAATATTCGAACCCCCCTGAACCTCTCTGCGCCTGCAGAATTGCAACATCCCCGTGCAATTGGAGCACTGGAGAATTGAACGGGGCCGTTCCCCATTCCCACCCAGAGCAGGGATCCCTTCCCGCTCTCCCCCGAGCATTCCTTCCCCTTTTCCCACACCCATCGGCCCCGCCGGCGCTGGCTGCGGGCCCGGACCGGCTTCCCTCCCTCCCCCGAGCGCTGCTTTGTCGGGAATGTTTTCCCCGGGCGCTGCGGGATCCCGGGAGCTGCCGGAAGGGGCTCTGCCAGCTTCCTGCCTTGGCTGCTCCCTCTGCTCCCGGTGCCAAGCCGGCAGCTCCGTGTGGGAATGTGGGAAGCGTTTGTGGGATGGGGATTAATGGATCGGGCCGGGCTGGGGGTGGGGGGTTTCGTTTGTGGGTGGGATTTCTCCTCTCCCAGGAAGTAGGAGGTAAAATTAGGTGGGAAAAATGGAACGGAGCTTTCCTTGCTCTCTGCTTTGGATGCTGCAGTCAGCGTAGAATCGTGGAATAGTCATGGAATCATTGAGGCTGGAAAAGCCCCTGAATTCCACCGGTGTCCATGTCCCCAAGTGCCACATCCTCAGGGTGTTAAATCCCCCCAGGGATGGGGACTCCACCCCTGCCAGGGCTGCACAGCCCTTTCCAAGAAGGAATTTTCCCAATATCCAACCTGGCACAGCCTGAGGCCGTTCCCTGGGAGCAGATCCCAACTCCCTCCTGGCTCCAAGAATTCAGGGAGTTGTGCAGAGCCAGAAGATCCCCCCTGAACCCCCTTTTCTCCAGGCTGAGCCCCTTTCCCAGCTCCCTCAGCTGCTCCTGGGGCTCCAGCCCCTTCCCAGCTCCTTCCCTGGGTTGGGACAGACAGATACCAGTCCTGGCCCTCCCATCCCGGGCTGCAGGTGGGGTGTGGGGTGATGCTGTCAGGGATGCAGGGCTGGGATGTGGCTGCTTGCCAAGGGTTTCCATGGAAACAGCAGCTGCTGCAGCAGCACTGCAGTGAGGGGTGCAGGGATGGCTCTGCCATGGATCCAGCACAGGAGGGGGGAGCTGCTGGGGACACCTGGGCGAGGGTGGGAATCCAGACACACCTGCCAGGACACAGGGAATGGCTCCCACTGGGAAAGGGGAGCTGGGGCTGGGATCTTGGGCAGCAATTCCTGCCTGGGAGG
>VZUI01005151.1:0-125832 GCA_013401135.1 Cettia cetti | reverse complement strand
CCGGCAGTGCTGAGCCGAGCCCGGCAGTGCTGAGCCGAGCCCGGCAGTGCTGAGCCGAGCCCGGCAGTGCTGAGCCGAGCCCGGCAGTGCTGAGCCGAGCCCGGCAGTGCTGAGCCGAGCCCGGCAGTGCTGAGCCGAGCCCGGCAGTGCTGAGCCGAGCCCGGCAGTGCTGAGCCGAGCCCGGCAGTGCTGAGCCGAGCCCGGCAGTGCTGAGCCGAGCCCGGCAGTGCTGAGCCGGGCTGTGCCGGACACTGCCGTGCCGGGCCGGGCTGGGCTGTGCCGAGCCGGGCAGTGCCGAGCCGAGCCGGGCAGTGCCGAGCCTGGCCGGGCAGTGCCGAGCCGGGCAGTGCCGGGCAGTGCTGAGCAGGACAGTGCCGAGCCGGGCCGGGTAGTGCCGAGCCGAGCTGTTCCGAGCCGGACAGTGCCTAACTGGACCGGGCTGTGCCGAGCCGGGCTGTGCCGAGCCGGGCAGTGCCGAGCCGTTCCGGGCAGTGTCGTGCCCCACCCCACTGGCAGGTCTGGGCGCGGGGCTCCCGGAGCCCTCCCGGGCGGTGACGCCGCGCTGGCTCGGACGGCCACGCAGGAAAAGTCAAAATAATCTTTTCGCTCCGTGAGTACCCTGCGATTAAGGCAACCGAGCGCTTTCCAAACGTGTTACAACACTGGAGTGGGCTATTAGTTTGGACGCATCCTAATGAGGGTGTTAATCAGCGTAACATCCTCCTCTGCTCACCTTTTGGGCTAATTGAGCATGGCATCTGCTGAGTTTCTCTTCGCGCTTTGAAGTGTTTGTTAACCTGTGATAGTGATTGTCTTGTCGTGTTCGCTCCGTTTTTCATGTGTAAATTCAGCATGTGACCTGAATTCAGATAGCTGGCTTGTGGACTGGTGATTGTAGATTTATTTGCTCCTACGCCTGTAAGGTTGAGCCAGTATCAAAAAGTTTTTAAGTTCTCTCTCAAGCTTATTGAGAAAGATCTGGAGGTCTCTGTCGACTTTGAAAACTGTTTACAGTTGGCAACCTTGTTGGTGCCTTCAGCCAAAATGAGGTCTGAGCGTGGAAATGGGCTTGCATTCTTGTATCTAAAGATGGTCCCTTGCAGGTCGAAACGGAGGCGTGTTGGCATGGCCAGGAAACTTCGTGGGAGCGTGGACTTTTTTTTTTTTTTTTTTTTCTTCTTAAGAGACTCTAAACCCTGCAGTAAGGTGAAGCCAGTGCAGTCCTCTGCTGGGGTGTAGCTGCCCCCCCTCCCCCCCCTCTGACTCTGCTTTTGGTTTTGAGGAAGTTCTTAATCTCTCTTGTGACTCAGTGTCCTAATCTTCAAAATGGCTTAATAAGACTTGTCACGCTTTCCTCCTAGGGACATTAACATCTAATTGATGCTCACGAAGTGCCTTGATCGGGGCGAAAAGAGGGCATCCTGCTTCCCTCATTTCGCCACTTTATTTTGGGTGCTAATTATATTACACGGGTGGAAAACAGATTATCTGACAACCGAACTGGAATTCATGGCTGTTGTCATTGACACAGGCACTCTAAGTGAGTGCATGCCCACTTAGGCTTAGTTTGAGGTGTCTGGGTGCTTCTCTAAAAACTGCGGGATTTATCCTTTCTGGAGGATGCATCTGAGAAATTGCACTGAATGCAGCAAGATTCTTTTTCTCTTAACTCTAGAGATGCTACACAGTTTTTCTCTGTGTATTATGAGGTCATTAAAGGCTTTAAGAATTATAACTGTGTTGACTCTACTCTCAGCATGTTCCTGATCTTAAATTGAATCTTTCATCAGTCTCAGTTTTTGTCCTGTTTCACTTCTTTAGAAAGAGAGGAAACATACAAGTTCTGTGCTTGAAAATACAAGCTTTAGAATATAAAATGTATCTTTATAATCGTTTTACTTGCTGCTCATAGGCGTGATTAGCTGCTTTACTCCCCTGACTCGAATTTTACCCCACCTCCTCATCTCTGCTGCCTCCCCCTCTGCAGGTAGCAGGGCTTGCAGTGGCAATAGCAGTGGGCTGGGTTGATGGGATCACCACCAGAAGACATCGATATTTATAAATCAGCTGATGTGAGTGGACACCCTGTCTTACAGCACCTTGGTCTTTTTCACCTAAAACTTGGGGTTGCAAAATCCCAAGTCCTTTCCCTCCATCTTGGTTCCCCTGTACTGTGGGTTTGCGTGCTGGGAGGCTGCTTTGTCACACCACATTTGACTCACACGTTTGATTGAGTTCTCCTTTTCAGCGTTGTTGCTGCAGTGTTGTCCTTCCCTGTGCTAAACAGACCTGCAGTGTTGATACCTGACAAATACATCTTGTGAAATGCTGTTTGAAGTTTGTTGGTGCTGTTCTCTTCATGGTACTAGGAAAAAATACTGCAGATGCATCTTAGAGTGTGTGGAAAGGAGACCGAAACATGCTTCATTCCACTTGCTCTTGCCATATGGTCTACAGCAAGTGATGTGACTTTCCCTGCTTTGTCTGTAAAATCAGGTGAATTCTTAACAAATTAGTATAAAGAGAAGCATACAGAAATGGGAAGTCTTCTCTGTTTCATTCTGATTTTTTTTTTTAATTAATTGCCTCAGTGTTCCTCTGAAGTTGTATGACATTACCAGATCCCTGACATTAGGGTGGTGCTGTTTGTGGGGAGATCAGATTTCCTTTGGTTTCTCCTAGAATCTAGAAGTATGATCTGAAAAGGTTTTGTTTTTATTTTACTAAGATATGCTGAAGCAGGGTTTTCTAGTCTCCTGTCTATATCCCATTCCTTGTGGAGGTGAGAGAGCCTATGTTTTGGCTGGAGATGTTTAAGAAACCATAAAATAGGAGAGGTGATTGCTCTCCAGTTTCTTCATGAGTATGCTTTATGTCTTTCACCTCTTTTAGCACATACCTTGTATCTGCTCCAGCTGTCTTGCTGCTCTGGTATTTTATAATTAGTATCTTGAAAACTGAAGGGAAAGCTTTGAATTGCTGTATGTTTCCCGTTGGGACTCTTCCACGTGGCTGTGACATTTGTTGTGAGTGCTTGGTAACCTGTGTCTGTTCCTTTGCCTCATTCTGATTCCCCTGGCGTCAGCAGAAAAGCTTCTCTTTCCCAGTGGAAGAGACTTTGCTTCTTAAGGGCATGGTGTGTTTTGACTCCCTTGAAATGAAGACAATTTCAAGTGTCTTAAACTGAGATCTGCCTCCCAGTGGTCTTGTTTTCTCAGCTTGCTCACTTGTCGGAGTCAAGGAGCCACAGAAAGGCTGAGGGGTTGCTTTCTGTGTCTGTGCTGGCAGCCTGGCTTGCATGCATCTCTCTAACAGATGTGTACCTCTAATAATCCTAATCATAGGAGTTTGGTGTGTGCATTTTGTGTGTGAACAAATTCTTGGCTGCATCTTTCCTGTTCAACCTCCTTCTGTGTGAGGAGCCCGTGAACTTGGAAAGTGCAGCCTCTGCTCTATGTCTGGCAGCTCAGCTGTGCAGGGAGGGCACACTGCCTGTTCCTCATCACTGGGACCAGTTTTAGAGGTCATTATACAGCAAACTGACTCTTTCAGAAGTGGTATTAGTAGTTCAGGGTACATTAGACTGCTGATTCAGGAAAATATAGATATTCTAAATTAGGGCTATTAAGTGTCCACTGATTCAGTGACTGTGCAGATACACAGTTAATATTGTATTGTGACACATTCTGGAAATTGCTGTGTTTATTTTTGACCTGGAGAAGATGACTAACTCTTTCATGTATGCATAGTTACGTTTACAAGCAAGTAAAAACTTCCCCAAAATTATCTTTAGACTCTTAGTTCCATGAAAGGAAAAAAATTCAGACTTGTCCCTAAATCTGAGCACTGTGTGCTATCAAGCCCTCTTTCTGCTCTGGGTTGATAACCTTGTGTTCAGTGGCAGTTATGTTTTCAGGGGTTTTATTATCTCCTCCAAATCTTTGTGGGCAATTTACTGTGCGGGGAGAGGAATAAGAGCAACCCCATTCTGTGTTGGGAAAGGTAGGTGGTACCACAACACAAATTGGAAGATGCTACTGCCATAGCTTATATTTAGTTAAATTCTGATTGTTCTTATTTCAATGCCCCAGTAACCTGGTGAGGTGAGTGGTTTATGGGATTGTGTGATGGAAATAAGTGGGCTAGATTTAAACTTTTGTTCTCGGCTCTAGCATCTCCTCCGCCGTGCTCTGGAGAAATAATTGCAGCAGTTTCTCCAATTGCTGCATTCAGCCAAGGGGAAGTTACCAGTTCAGTTTTTAAAATGACTGTGCCTGGATTGGTGTATTGTGGAGTTTTGGCTTCCTCAAAAGCAGTTTCTTTGGATCCTTTAGTCCTTGATAAATCCTTCTCAGACCTTTTAAGCTCGCAGCTTATTGCCTGTTTAGACTGCAGTAATGCCCAAAGGGGTGCTACAGTTCATCGTTCTCTACTGCTGCCATCGTCAAGCATCAAAATAGAATTTCCGAAGCCATACAAAATTTTTGTTGGGAATAAGAAGGGATGCTTTGTACTCAACTGTAAATAGTCTTATGGTAATTCAACAGACCTTAGACCACCCTAAAAGGATGCTGGAGAGGGACCTTCCACAAGGGCAGGTAGTGATAGGACAAGGGGTCATGGCTTTAAACTTTCTGAAAGAGGGCAGGATTAGACTAGCTATCAGGAAGAAATTCTTTGCTGTGGGGGTGGTGAGACACTGAAACTATGATATTTTTGTTATATAGTGTTACTTTTAGAAGACTAAGGACATTAAAATACTTGATTCTGATAACACCTTCTGTTATTTTCTTACCTGAATGGGTGACTCCCATAGCTAACTGGAAGGCTTTCAAGTCTTCCAAGACTTTTTTTCCTAGCCTATGGTGTGCAAATCATGTATGATGGAGTCCAGAAAAAAAAAAAAAAAGTTTTGTAAACAGCAAAGCAGAAGGTGGAGCAGAAGGCAGTTTTCCCCCTTTCTTTGAGAAGACTCGTGTTTGGCAGATAGTGGAATTCTTTTTTGTGTGTAATCAGATAAGAGTGTATTTATTGCAAAGACCATAATCTGTGTTATTGGCTGAGGTGAGCCCCATCTGTCAGTGGTGTCAGGGATGTGCAATACCCTTGCCCTCTAAACTCATGCATGCAGGGAGCAGCACGAGGATTTACAGAAACAAATGCAGGCTCTGAAGGCAGTTGCTAAAAGCAGAGGGTGGAATTCAGAATGGAATGCAATGTTCTCTGCTGACACCCTTTCTAGCTGAGGAAACTCTCTGGTTAAACAAGAACTTTACAAGATACTGGGTGCTTTTTGGTTTCTGCTTAATCATAGTTTGACCTCTGTTCATATAGGTTCGCCTATTTTATGTGCTTGTTATCAGGCTGTTTTTTATTGATTGTCTTTATGGCACCTTGCGCTGATCTGGGGAATAATTTAAAACAGCAATCTGAGCTGATTAGATGAAAAAATAGGGCTTGTGTTGGGCTTGACTTCGAGGTGGTAAATATGCAGTCAGTGCTAATCACCCCCATGTCATCATTCACCCCAGCTGTGGGTCAGACACAGGATCTGCTGGGGCACTTGAATTGCCATTGCTTTTCTCCTTTCAGAGGCGGTAAAGGAGTGAGCATCCTGACACAAGAGCTTACTTCTCCAGGTCTCATTTCCATCCTAGGTGAACTCAAAGAACTTCTGATGGAATGTGATATTTGGGCTTGGATAATTTATGTGAACGAGTTCTCATTCAGATAGATCTGATCTCCTGGCCTTCTGCTTGGTATTTGATTTTCCCCTTTCACTGAGTGCTGCAAATTCCTATGGTTGCCACCTATGCAGCCAACTGTTTCTGTCAGTTCAGAAAATTGTTTCTGTAATTACATGGCTGTAGGGACAGAAGAATATTAAAGTCTGGAGCCATTTTTAAGATTTCAGAGTATGAGTGCAGTGTGTTCCTCCCATTTCTGTGTACGGAATTTTAAAAGTTTCAGCTGACACCCCTGTGTACAGTATTTGTGTTCAGAACATTAATGTGGTTGAATTAATGTCAGAAACATGTACATAGTTAAGGCTTGGACACAAGATCTGTAAGTATGAGCTATGAGTGCATTCAAAAACTGAGTGTGTGGATGTAATCAAATACCTCTTGCTTTACTTACTCTCTGAAACTCTGCTGTTGCACCAATTCAACATTAGGTGTCCCAAAAATACATTAGGAAGAGTAAAGCTTGTGTAAAGAGCTAAATACATCGTAGTGAACCTGTTCAGACCAAAGAAACCATCTTTCTGTTGTTCTGGTAGGGGGTGTGAGAGGGAAGAAGGGTTAGGGTGGTTAATTTTATTTCCTGGAAATGAGTAACACACATTTTTCCGTGCACAGAGCGGATATTACTCCATTTGTGACCTGCTTCCTCATGAGAGTGTTGAGGAGCAGGGCTTGGCTTGAATCTGACATACAGCACTGTGTGATGCTGCCCTGTCCAGAGGCCACAGTGTATAAATAACCCTGTGTGCAGAGGGAACTGGAGACAATGTGCAAATATTTACTGATGTGCTGGGCCTTGTCCTGGGATATATCTGGGAGGAGGTATCGGAGCTGCAGCTGCAGCACAGGGGTGCTGGGTGGTGTAACACGCCCCAAACCTACTGCAGAGCTGCTCTGCACAGTGCAGGAAGGGGCAACCACCGAGTGCCACAGCTCAGCCACATCTTATTTGTAGCTGGGATGCTTAGATAAGCAGACAGGAAAATAGGCTAGTGTGCACCAGGCCAGCTTTGTGCATGTCATGGGGAAAAAGCTGCCTTTAGTATCCCCTGTGGAGTAATTCTGATGACTGCTGCATGTATCAATTTTCAGGTTAAAGATAGAAGAGGACAGAGGGAACAGCGTTGTTCCTCCCGGAGCATCGGTTCCCCCCCCAGACGGGGACTCAGCGGGATGCTGACCTCGGGGAGGGCAGGTTTGTGCTTCAGGGCAGAGTTAGGGTGTCCTGGGGCTGGCAGCCCCGGCGGGGGGATGTGGCTTTGGGAGATGTGGTGCACCAGGTGCTGGCACAGCCACCAGGAGCTCGGCAGAGCTCGGTGCTGGCCCCTCCCTCAGAGAGAAGGGTTTCTCTCTCAGTTTCCTTCCCACCTGGAAATGAAAAGTCACAGTGGAGTGTCCACCTCTGTGTATTTATGTGGGAAAGGAGGGCCACAAGGTTTTTATCTCACACTTTGCAAAAATGTGAAGGGCAGTGTTATTTTCTCTCCATTTTCGTTTTGTCAGAGGAAAGAGTTGTGGTAGTTTGCTGAATACATTCACACACGGGGCTCCAGCATTGCTGTGTGCACACACTTAGAGGGCTCCAGCAGGATTTCTGATGCTATTTCACGACAACTGCAGAAGCTTGACATCTTAAGGCCCTATTTATTATGCGTTTAGATATAGACCACCAGACCTGTCTGTTGCTACTTTTTCAGCTACTACCTGACTTAATGATAGATGGTATTAGTAACTTGTGTGTAAGATGCATCTTCAAACTCAGTTATGGAATCAAAGCATGTCTCCCAATTATTTTGTTTATCAGGCATTAATAGAGACCAAAAAGAACTATAGGGCTCTTTCAGAGCAAGGTGAGATATTTTTTGTGTGTTGTTCACAATACTCTTCCCTTACAGAGGTTAGTCCAAGGTTCAGCCTGACACTCAGTAAAATACATGAATAACTTAATGCTGTGTTTGACAGAATTTGACTCAGCTTTTTCAAAGGAAGCACCTGTATGCATCCTTCAGGATGGTCAGGGCGTTCTGCAAAGCTGTGTCAGTATGAAATGTCTCTCTTTTGTGCATTCTGACCCACAGCTTGACGGGATACGTGTTTGGGAGGCAATTTGGCTCATTTGAAATCTCAAGCCAATAGAACTACAAACACTGGCTTCTGCAAAACAACTGTGTAAGTATCTGAGTGTCTCTCTTAGTTTATTAATTTCCAAGATAAATCCAGGAATGGCATACATAATATAGCAGTTTTACATTTGCACAGACGATTTAATTTAAAGGTAAATATTAATGCAGATATATCCCAGATTTTTTTGCTCTAATAGTTCTAGTGGACAAAGAATGTGAACCACTAGTTTTCAGTTTTATTTGCTCTACTGAATTAGCAAAGGATGGCAAGGTTTTCCTTGCCTCTCTGCCTAATCAGTTGCCATCCAGCCAGCAGGCCAACCCACATGCAAAATTTATTAAAAATGTGGGCAAGAGACTTACTGAGACTTCTACAAAGCCAGCTTAGTTCACAACTTTGCCCAACTTTCCTGCTAGGTTTCCAGAGGCTTTGTAAGGTTGTGATCAGTGCTTCTGATGAATTCATGGACGCCATCACTACCCTTAGTTTTAAAGACTGTTTCTCTCATGAAAAAAAAAGTACACTTTGTCATACTGAGAAGCGCCTCATGTTTTGAATCCAGATTTTCTACATTTCTTTTGGGTTTTGTCTGTTGTATAATATTTAGCTGGGATATTTTGCCAGTCGCAGGGCTGAAAGAAGTGTTTCTTTTAGTTTTGGAAGAGGAGGTCAAGTCAGTGTTTTCTTCCTTTTGGCTGATGGTTCTGTTACGATCATAATAATGGTTCTGATTTCTTCAGGAAGAGTATTCAGAGGAGTGAGAGCTTTTCTTTTTTCTGCCCGGTCTAGGGAATTTAAAATGCTGTAATAGGCTGTTTTGGACATCATCACTAGAAACTAGTATTGTCAACATAAATATTACCTCTCACAATTAGATTGAAGCAAAAAAGGTAGCATTTACATTAATTATTTAATTACCAAACTGATCTGTATTCACATGGACAGTATCTGTTAAGTGTATCTGCATTCTCTTTCTGTTTTTGACAATGGGATCCATATTTCTGATAGTTCTTACTTGATAAAGTTTAATCTTAAAAAGAGTATTTGTAGTCACTGACCCGTGTGAAGAGTTGTTTTGATCTTGTGATATGTTGGGCTCTTTTTTTTTATTCGTAAGGCTTCTCAAACTTCATTTGCAATGCTCTGCCTTTCCCAGATGGGAGGGGGGAGGTAAGGAGAAATTTTCTTTATTTCCAGCTGGGTGGCTGGGCACTGGCATAGCCAATACTTGCTTAGTCATGTGCTGTGCTGATGGTGAGTTTCACTTGGCACACCCCGGCAGGTGCAGTCCCTCCCCTGTTCTCAGCAGAGCCATCCTCTCCATGGTGCAATTGTAGATGACTGGGTTTGTTTTACAGCAGTGATGCTGTAATGATAACTTTGCCAATGCTCAGGGGAGGTGGAGACAGCTGAGCTTTTTGCTTGTATAGCACGTTTCAAAATTTCACTCAAGATACTGTGACTTGAAGGTTTTGGTCAGTGTCACTGGGCAGTTGTGAACTGTCAGAAAATGTCGGAGTGGCAGTGAGACTTGGGCCAAAGGTTCTTTCTTCCACCAAAATTGTACTTTAATTGGTCATTCAGTTTCTTTGCCTTTACCTGTTTCTTTTCCTCTCTAAGCCTGTATTCTAGATTATGCTCTTATTGCTCTTGATTAAATTTCTAGCAGTAAAATTACCAGCTTTGAGCTGTGAGATGCACTGGTGTGTGCAGCCTCACAGGGATCAGAAAAATAGGGTGTAGGCAAGAAAGGGCCACCTGGTAATTGTATAGGTAGCTGTTGCTAAAGTCTGGGGTTTCTGTCTGGGAGTGCAAGGACGTTTTATTTATTGTATTTAACCCCAGAAGTGTCAGTGCCTGTACAGTCACACAGTCTGTCAGAGCTGAGTGCACTCCTCCCTCTGTGCCCAGGGTGCTTCCTCTCCTGCTCCAGCACTTTGCAGACCTGGAGTGGCAAAGCCACATTAGCAGTGGCTGTGTTGGACGTCCTTGTGATCCTTGCCCCTGCCTGCCAGGCTCTGCCTTAAGCAGATTTATTCAGCTGACCTTTTAACCCTCTGGAGATGATCAGAGCTCTGCCAAAGAGCTGCCAGACGAGACGGGGTGACTCTGGAGTGGCTCTGCCAGGAAAGGTAAAAGGAGCCAGCACCTAAGTGCAGCTGCTCCAGCAGCTAGGAGATGGGCTGAGGGGTCTGTGCAAAGCTGTCAGCTTCTGTTTTGGACAGCAAGGGTCCTCTCTGCCTGCTGCTGCACTGGCCTGAAAATACCGTGTTGCCATACCCTGCTTGCCAAGGTGCCGTGGGGAAATGGGCTCTGCAAAAGTTGATTCATAATTAGTTGATAAGCTGGATATTAGGAATCCAATGAAGTGCTGCCTTCTGAAGTTTTTTCCTAGCAGTCTCCCTTAGACTCTGTTTATGTATTCATGGGCAACATAAGGAGAGTTGTAGCAGCAAACTCAACACCTCTAACTTGTACCTCTTCATAATTTTTTTATTCTTCTATAATGCAAACCTATGGCACCTTCTGTCCACTGAAGGAAACAGGATTCTAGCTCTATTAGCTTGTCCTGCCAATCACAGAAAGCTAGGAATAAACTGTTCTGGATGTCAATGACTTATGCATTAGGGCATCTGGTAAGCAAACCCTTCGACACCAAGGCTCTTGAGGTTTTCCTCAGTGTTGCTCCCCCAGGAAGGGCACTGGTTGTGTTTCTGGCAGGACTGGAGGTCAGCACAGGGCAGAGGTGGAAGAGCCCTGCCGTGTGTGGTGGAGAGAGGTGGAATTTGGATCATGGAGGACAGCTAAACCATCAAATGAAACACAGCAAAAGTTTCTCCTGGAAGGCTCCACATCATTAGTGGCAGCAGGAGTGCTGGTATATGTACTCACAAGCCAAGTCACTGTACTATTCCCTGGACCTGTGTGTGTGTGGGTTTGGACAAGGCAGTGTGAGGTAGCAGGTTGATCTGGCCAGAGAGGAGCCCATTTTCCCCAGACACAGGCTGGTCTGATGGGGCCTGTGTGAGAGGAATTGCCTGAAGTTGGGCATCAGTGAAGAAGCTGTGCTCAGTCTGGCTTTGGTAGGAACACGAGGCTGAGAGCCCTGCCCAGCTGCACCAGGAGCAGCACCAGGGGACAGGGATGTTCCCAGCCTGTGCTGGGATAGTCTGTGCTGCACACAGGAGGTGCTGGAGGATTTGAACTTCATGTGCTTCACATGGAGTGCTCTGTGCTGGCAGGAATGAGGGCAGGGGTAAAAGCTCTCATGTTGTACCTTAAGGATATGGACTGACTCAGTGACTGTTGCAGTCACTTCCTTTCGTAAGATTTTCTGATTTAGAAATGTGTTATGGAAATACCTGCCCTAGCATATGAGCTTTCTTTTTTTTTTTTACTCTGGCTACTGGTGTGAGAGTATGACTCGCACACAAAAGCAAGCACTGTTTCTTGAATGTTTTTTTCTTCCAGAGCTGATATAAATACCCTTTAATCTTCACCTGAGATTTAGTTTTTATGGTGACTCAATTATTTTTTGCCTTGATGGGGGTGAGCTCATAACATGCAAATTTTTTTTTTTTTTCAATATGTGCAAATTGTATTCTTTTGGACCTGGTGTGCCAACTGTCCCAAACTTTTTTTATGCAGTGTATCACTGGCTTGTTCTCTTTGGTAATCCAAGTAGCAGTTGCAAGCAATTGTTGGGAGGAGGGATAAAATATATTTTTAAAAAATCCGTCTGGAATTCAGAAAAGCTGAGTTTCTGTGCTGTTTTCATGGGTTTATGACCTCCCAGAGCCTGTGTAGCGAGCTCCAGGGATGTCCTACTTTTGAAAGATGCTGCAACAAAGCCTGTTCTGTGCATATGGCTTTTGGGGCACTGGTTGTGTTGCTATTTAATCACACTGGTAATACAGTATTAGGGCATTAGCCAACTCCTTATTCCTAGTAAACTAAACCTTGATAACTGGAGCATAGATAGAGAACTGGTTACACATTTCAGTGAAATAAAAGCAGTACTGTTTACCTTTATGCAGATGAGAGGGAAAAATCTGTGCTAATATAGAAACAGAATGAAGTCCAAGCCAACATAAGGTCTTGGGCTCAGTAACAAAATATTTTTTTTAAAAAATTGTATTTGTAAAGTGGAAAACTAAACAGTATTTCTTTAGTGAATAGTTTAGATTCACACATTTTTTTCTCCATCCTTTTTGTGAAGATCAGTTCTCTGTTTTCCTTCTTGGTCTCTATAAATTGGGGAATAATAAAACTGTTTGAATTAGTTATTAAGGAACTGTAATAATGAAACACGTCTTCATGTCTTCAGTTGGTCTGCTTTGTGTAGGCACGTTGGATGAATGGATGCTGGGTTTCCTGATCAGCAGTTGGATAAAAACTTCCAATGTTCTGACAGTTCCCATTCCCCAGTCCCTGCTCTTGGCAGAGCAGGCACAGTGAGGGAGCAACGTGGTGCCCAGGGGATCAGTGGTGAGGGCTCAGCTAAAGCAAAACCAGCTTGACCCAAGATGTTTTCTGCAAACCACACTTGCCTTCCCAAATTGCTGTTTTCTCCAACAAAGCCAGTTCTAATCAGCACCTTGGGTACCAGGCACTCTGTGAACCCAGAAGCAGTTAATCCCTTCCCTTTCTGAAAATGACAGGCTGTTGGAGAGTTGGGGCACCCAAGCAGCTTCAGCTCTGTCTTCCTGTAACTGTAGGAAGAAATGTGATGCCTCTTACCTCCTCTGCCCTGCAAACACCACGCTCAAGTAAGCACCATGCAGTCACACATGGCAGCATTTCAGGATCCCCAAACAGCTGTGGCTGCTCCACAACCCCATGTCAATATATGGGAATGAAGCAGCAGTGCTGCAGTAAAACTTCCTGGGTCTGTGTAACATACCTGTGATGTTTTTGCACTTACACAGGCTCAACTCTTTAAATGCACTCTTCACGTTGCCTTTCAGGTATGTGTGTTGGTGCTGGCCACAGATGCATGCTTTCACTAAGAGGTTTTTGACTCTTCTGTACAGTAAAATGTGTGTTAGGACTAGATGACAGTGAGAAAAGTAATCTTTTAGAAAAAAATCGACATTGTCCTTTGCCTTGGCACTTTGAAAGTGTTTGCATCCTTTTAGTGTCTGCCCACTTACATGCAGTGAAATACAGGTACTTGATAAAATAAGTTTTCCAAATGAATGGATGACTAATGAAGAGCATGATGATAATATCTACAGATTGCAGCATAGGTCATTCAGTTTGGGAGATGACTGGAAGCAAATGGCCATTATTGCATAAAAACAATAGAGAAGGTGCAGCCACCTCTGACCTTCAATACTGTTGGCAGGACTTAAGTAGAGAATTTAAACCTTAAGCTTCTGGAGCCAGGCTGTGTGATGAACAATTAATGCTAAGTGGTTTTTTTGGTATTTCACTGTTTCTAGTAAACTTTGCTGTTCTGGAGAAGATGAATCATAATTTAAATCTGACTATATCTCAGCTTGCCTTGTGTAAACAGTGATGCATTTGTCATCCCTCCTGTTGTTGGTTAATGATGTTCTGCCCTCAGAGTTTTTTTTTTTTAAATTTCTTGATGGAACCGCTTCCTAGCATATTAGTCCCATGGGTTTTTTTTTATTGTTTGTTTGTTTTTCTTTTTTTTTGGTTTTTGTTTTTGTTTTTCTGGTGGACATCGCAAAACTAATATTTCAGGATGTATTCTGTAGCTTGACTGTGAGGATTTTTCTGCAGCAGAAATGGATCATGTTTTTGTAACTTTCTTGGCATCTTTATTTGGTTTTTTTTATACTTTGTTTTTCTTCATTTTTTGGGAAGTCTGGGCAGAGGGAGGGTAGAAATTGTCCTGCACATTTTCTTCCAAAAATACTGTTTCTACTTTCAGAAACTATGTCTTTTCAAATCTCTTGGTAACTGTGGGTCCAGTTTACAAGGACAAAAAACATAAAACAGATACAAAGCTAACATAGTAGCTTTCTTTCTGTTTTTTTCTTTTTATGTAAATGCTCCTTGGTGTTCAACCTAATCTTCTGGTTTCCCATCACCCTCTGGCTGACTTGTCTGGGTGTGGCTTCTCAGTTCTCCACTGCCATTCAATGGCTGTTTTTTGGTGGTGAATTGGCTTTGCTGCACCCAAGGAACCTATCATTTACAACTCAAAATTGCTTTTGGGTTTCTTTGATTCTTAAACTTTGTGTTTCCCGTGGATTTCAGTGAGACTGATAACATTAATGCCCCAGTAAAACAGAGGAAGAACTGTGTGCTACTTATGTTGAAAAAAAAATTTAAAAAAATGCAGCGATGGAATGTGTTGATTCCTAAAAATGTGTGTGTATGCATATGAAATACTGCCCAGAATGTTTCATTTCTTTGATCATTGGCAAAGCAATCCTGTCTGTGTTTTCAATGGATTAATCCTCGCTACTGATCTGGAAGTCTGATGTCTACAGATGAGGGCAGCTCTGCCAAATGAATTAATTGTGGACTGGAGCCCTGAGGGTCTTGCAGCCCCAGTGCCAGCTGTTTATTCCTCTTGGGTAATTGCCACAGCCCCAGTTACCAGAGGGACACACATTGGAGAGCAGAGATCTACAGATCTCTGCTTGGAAAGATGATCTGAAACATACCCCTGAGAGCTCTTGGCACATATTTATGAAAACTAACACTGGTGCTGTTCTTTTTCTCCCTCAAGACATAACCTGGAGTGTTTGCTTCAGCACAGCCATAATTTCATATTTTTGCTTCAAAAAACCCCAAACAAATATTAATTTCCTTTCTCACAGAAATCCTGAGGAGAAACAAAAGACAGCCTTGCTTTAGCATCCAGTGTTCTCTGAGGCCACTTTCTGGTGTCTCCAGCTGATATTTTTGGGCAGCTCTCAGAGAAACAACATTGCTGTTCTTTTTTGCTTTCTGGCTTGGGAGAGAGAGTGAGGGAACAGACAGGCTGTGCCTGGACATCAGGTGGTTTCAAGGTTTCAGGACTGGTGGCACTCTGCCCCTTGCTCCCTGCTGGGCTCCACCGGTTCTGGGCACTGCCAGAGGCACTGGCAGTCCCATGTTGCTGTGTCAGTTCATGGCCTATCCTGCTGCCCCATCCTTCTGCATTATTCCTGTTCTTAAAGTGCCATAAACCAGCATAATTTCTGTGATAGCTGACTAAGAGACTCTGCTTGTTACTGCTTCATGTGTTTGTTTTCTTTTATGGTGTATTTACCTCTGTAATTACGTCCCCATGCATACAAAGGGAAAGCTGAACTAGAGGAACTGCTGCCAAATGTGGCTCAGTTTTGTTGGTATAGCTTTATATATACCAGGGATTTTGCTGGCAGGACTCTGTCAGCTACAGGGTTTGCTTTTATTTGTCTTCCTCATGGTCACAGTTGTGCCATCTAAGTTATGCCTGTGACTTGAGGGTGAGGAACAGAGAAGAGGACACAGGGCTGTGAGAGAAGTGGGATGCTGAAGTTCCCACTGGCAGCTGGGCAGGAGTGGTGCCAGAGTTCCCTCTCCATCATCCTCTTGTGTTGTCCGTCCCTGCTCAGTCTGTCTGGCCCTGCCATCTCCCTGCTGCTGTGATTTTGGGAATGGAAAATAGGGTATTACTTGCTCTCCAATTTAGTCTGGCTTAGTGTTCCAAACATCCTACTGAAAGTAGGAAGTCTTGTGCTGATCAAAAGACAACCAGCACTGCCTATTCTGTGAGTAATATCTATGCTGTTCCAGCTTGTGAGCTTGAAATTATAAGTGTCACTATAGGAAAAGAAAGGCAGGAGTTTCAAAGAGCTTAAAGATTGTCTTTTAAATTGTTTTCACTGAGCCTTCATCCATAACATCTTTCTAGCTTAAATAACAGGTACCTTTTCTTACGAGGTATGCTTTCTTGCAGGCTGATGTTACCCTTCTGGTATATTATCTTCCTTTGTTCTTGTGATCCTAACCTAGGAAAACATCAGCATAAACTTTCTACTGTTGTTTATATTGTGTTTCTCATCTACTACAACAGAGCTGAAAAATGTTCTTCTTTGTAACCAGTCTAAACAAGAGTCAGGTTTTAATATCTTGTTTATGCATAGCATTAATCCCAAATGCCTGTGGTATAATCATCTGCAGTTACCTTTGAAGATGTAGACTATATGGAAACTTGGGTCTTTGCAGCAGAGCTTTTAGCAACCCTGTAAAAAATAATTTCTCAGTGCTTACTGTAACCTGCACAGAATAAGAATTAAGATAGAGACATTTCTCCTTAAACCATTGGACTTGAAGCCCTAGGGTTATAATTTTCACTGGTGTAGCTACAACAACTTTGCTTTAAAATAAAAAATAAAAAAGAAAATTTCTTTATTTTAGAATTCATTCTTCAGAAATGATGGTATTTCTGATGAGTGGTTTGGAGTATAAACTGCATATGGATGCCTGGAAAGCAATGTATTGTCATTCATTTGAAAAACCTGTGCCTTTGCTTTGCAAAAGGAGAGTCTGAGGGGTTTAGTGATGCTCACAGGACAGGACTTGTTCAGAACGGTGTGACCCCTGTGGTGGCTGCCAGTTCTCTGGTGGGATTTATCTGAGAGCTGGGAAGTGCTGTGTCCTCTGACCCAGCTGGGGTAGAGGCCTGAGCCCCCATCCCTGGGATGGCGCACGTGGCCCCTGGGGCAGCCTCCCACGCTTTACCCCTGCCAGCACTGCTGTGTTTCTGTGGATGGAGGCACGTGCAAGCTGCTGCCTTATGGGGCTGATCTCATTTTACTTGTCTGTATGTCTTAGTGCATTCCCCAGTGAAGCTCAGGTTGGGAACATCAAGAAACAAACTGGACTATTTTTAATGCTTCCACCTTTAAAACGTGTGGAATGTGACTCAGTCTGTGTGGCAGATAAAATCCTACAGATAGCTCATTTTATTTTACGCTTCCTGTGAACGTATGTGAAATATCTGGTGCCAGGCCTCAGTGTACTCCTGCACATATTTCCAGCTGTATTTTGTCATGGATGCTTCCAGCTGCAGCAGGTTAAACGGGCACAGCAGCACTTGTTGGAAGGCCTGTGTTTGAAATGTCTCATCTAACCACTGCAAAACAAGCTGATAGCGTGTACAGTAACCTTGGGAGTTCTTAGGCACACAGTGTCTCAGTAGGAGCTGTTTTGAATTCCATACTTGGCCCGAAAAGTTATTTTGCAGGCGTTCTGTGGAAGTTGGCTTTTTATAAAAATACAGGAGAGTAATCTAGCTGTTTGCAGAGACGGTTTGTGAGGCTTTGTTCAGAGGCAGCTTCCCTTCATTGATGTTTCTGGTAGGACTGTGCATCTTAAGGAATGGATTGTTTGTTTGTTTGTTGCCAGCACAAAACTAGTATTTCAGCCCAACGTGCTTTTAACTAGTTTTATAAGTAAAACAAATGAGAGCTTCACTTGTTACCAGACTCACATATAGATCTTTTTTTCCTTTTGATGTAATTTTTAGGACAACATGCAAAGAAACCAAACCATCGAAAAACTGTGTTTCCTCCAGATAGAAATGTTTACATTTAAAATGCTCTTCACAAAAACGAAGTGCATCACAGTAGAAGCTAAGCTGAAAAACTCAGGAGGTCCTGTAACATAGTTCTGTAAGAAGGTCCTGTAACATAGTTCAGATGGGGAAAGAGGCAGCAGAAATGCTGTACTTTTAACTGATGATGAGGAAGGGCTGGAGTAGCTGACTACTATGATTACCAGACATTGCAGAACAGAGTCTTTTGTTTCTGTTGTTGTTTCTAACCTTGAGCCAACAATAAATGTATTGTATCCTGCAGCCCAACTGTAGTCCTAATGAAAGAATTTATTCTTGGTAAGCATGGCAGAATTAGGGCTGTATTGAAAATGGAATCAGGATTAGTGGTATTGAAATGCCAGGAATTTAATCCTTTTCCGATCTCCCTGAGGAACGTGTTCTCAAGTATTAAAAGCAGCGCATTAAGGGACTAAGGAAGAACTTAAGTGCCTCAAGTTTGAATTAAATTAGGGTTGTTCTCATTCCAGTGGGACAAATAAGCCAAAAGAGGTTTTTAATTTTTGTGGATTGTACCTCGAGACCTTGCTGACAAGCAATTTGTATGGTGCTGCTGTCAAAAAGTTATGTTATTTTCCTGTAATGACTCATATATGTCAACTTTACTGCTTGCTCAGCTTGCTGCTGAGAGACTCCACGTGCAGATGTGAAGCAGCTCCATACATCCATCTGACTAGAGATACTTAATGGAATTGCCCTGACAGTGAGCTGCTTTTTTCAGTGTTCTCAAGATTGTCTGCAGTAGCAGAGTTTGTTTCACTGACAGGAAATATCAGCCAAGACATGGAGACATTAGCTTTCCTATGGATGCATCTGTGCGTGTGCCGTTGCTTTGTCTTCTGCTGTCTCTCTGCCCCTTTTGCACTGCTTGCCTTTTAGTTGTAACAGGATCTTTCTTCACTTTCTTCTTGGGCAGCCACCAGGCATGAGCAGCACTTCTCAGCTTTCCTTATCTGGCATTCCTGTTCGTCCTGGCTGGAGGCAGGAAGGAGGCAGGGATAACTTGTGACAGCGCAGGGGCCATTGAAACAGAACCCTTCTTCTTCCCAGTGTACTCTGTGCCCTGGAGCCCTCCAGAGACTCCTGCAATGCCATGGGAAGCTGTGTGGAAGGCCAAATTCTTGTCTGTGCTTAATACATCATGCAGGGGACCTAAAATGGCAATTCTTGTGTCTAACCCATGGATGCTTCAGTTCTGACTTAGAACTGTTTGTTCTGACTATTTCCTGCCCTCTCCTTCTTTTCCTTTCACTGGCCCAAATTTTTGTTGGGCTCTGTAGCACTTCAGTGAAGTTTCAAATGAAATGCATTTTAGTTTCAAATGAAATGCATTTTAGTTTCAGATTGTGCTACTAGAGGAAGTTCAAAAGTCACTCTAAGAGCATAGTTTGAAGTTTCAGCATCACCTTGATGCTGAAACTAACAATACTCACCTTGATGAGATTTTTGGCTCTGTATTTCATCCCTAGAGTGATCTGTGCGATGAAGGAAGTAAAAGGATGAATGATAATACTCTAAGAAGTCAAGTACTTTGCCAGACGCTGTTAATTTTTCTGCTGCAGGTAAGTAGTTAATGCATTGCCTCTTAGGTCTTTGAGACAGTTACAGAACAGGAAACTTTAATTATAGTCAGGAGTGACTCCTTTGAACTTCTTGTCTTTATTGAATTGTTTCTAGTGAGTTATATACAATACTGCAGTAAAATATCAGTGGCTCCTCAGAAAGAAATGCATACTTTTCCATCAGCTGCATATACTTAGAGCACCATCTTCAGCTCTGTCATCTGTCAACAGAGTGTTCATGCCAAAAAAAAAAAAAAAAGGAGAAAATAAGTGGTGTTTCCAGCAATCCAGAAACCTCAGTAACCAGTCTCCTGTCTCATCCTGCTTTTTTGACCACAAAAATGTTACTTTTTTTGAGAATATGACCTCTGACACAGCAAGGAGAAATGCTTCACTAGTGAGCAAATGTCTCTTCTGAGATGCCACTCCTTTCAGTATAGGCAAGATGGGAGTTTGTTGGAAGTTCTCAAGTGCCCAGAAAAAACAGTCTTGGTTTCGGCTTTGTGGTGTTGAAGAAGGGAGGTTTTAAGGCTGGAGAAGGGGTCCTGCCTGTCCTCCCCAGTGGAAAGGCAGAAGAAGGCCAGGCCTGTGTGTGTGCAACACCTCCTTCCACTCCATACTAAAATTATTTTTGTCCCTTCCCTTTGCCTGCAGTGGGTCCTGCCTTGTCCTCGCTGTTATCAGCACTGCCACATGCTGCTTTTCTTCTTTGGCTGGTTCAGATACTGCTCTCCTCTCTTAGCTTTGCTCTTCCCCCCTTCCCTGCTGGAGGCAACAGCTGAGGCCATAAAACTCTTGTCTCTGTTAGCAGAAAAAGGCACTGGGTTAACAGCTTGTGATCACGCTCGCTCATCAGTTATGCCGACAGTTAACTTTTAAAGATATTTGTGTTTTATGAACACGACAGTCTGGGGGTGAGCTAATAAAACAGTGGAGAGGAAGCACTGTTTTATAGCTCTGGTGTCAAAGTCTCTGGCAGGCCTGAGTGAGGCAGCAGAATGTGAGTTTATGGTGGCAGAGGAGAGCGTTGCTGGCTGCCACTCCCTCCCTCAGCTGACGTGTCCGTGGTGGGAGTTTCACTGATGCCTCCCTGCTCCCCGGGAAGCTGCTTGTAGTTATTTTGAGAGAAAAGGAAAATAAATACTTTCACTTCTCTCTTACAGAAATATTTGGGCAAGTATAAAAGTTGGGTAAAGTAAGCATTCAATCCTTGATTTTAAGTTTTTTGGGTTGGTTTTTTTTTAATGGGCCTCAAATCCTGAGGCATGTGCATATCAAGCTGTTCAAGCCTCATGGTAGCATCTTACATTGTGTTGCAAGGTTGTTCCCTGCCTTTCCCGTGGAACTTCTGGATCTGCTGGTCCTTTTTGGATTAACCTAAACCTGCTGTGTAGCTCTACATGCCCAAAGGCTGCATGGGTGAGGAGAGTGCTGGGGTGGCAAAGCCAGGCTCCCTCCTGTTGACACGCAGCTCTTGGAGGGGTTTGCTCATTGCTCATCGAGGACTCCAGCCTGGGAAGGTGCATCATGTCCTGCACTCCTTCGGTGTCAATGGGAGTTCATGGCACTCAGCTGCTTGAAAAATCAGATCTTCTGGAAGGCGGGACATGTAAAATGCTTGTGTTTTTACCTCACAAAGCTCTGCAGAAGAGGGCATGAAATGTCCTATAATGAAGTATTCAGAGGGGAAAACAAAAATTTCCTGACTTATTCTTGGCACCAAATATTTAATCCTGACATTTGGTCTGTGAAAATGTACAAGCTCTCAACATTGCCAATTTATTTTACCCACAAACCCACAACAGACTGATGATGTGCATACAAAGGTTATTTATTTTGAGCACAGACAGGGAATGTGAGTATTCCAAATGCTTCCTTCTATCTCCCTGTGGAATCTCTTTAATAAGTTGCATAATATTTTTCTGTATTAGAGGATGGTAAGATAGACATGGTAGGTCTCTACTTAAATACACTGGTTATGTTTTCTTTCTTCTTCTTTGAAGGAAATGCAAGCAAAGAGTGAATAGTTTGTGAGCAGTGTTAAACTGAGAAGCATGACTTCAAAGGCCTTTCTAACAATTTATTCTGAAACTATCAGCCAACAGATGACGTTCCAAGTAAAATAACTAATTATGTGGGAAGTTAGGCAAGCATTGATTTAGTTTTTGGTTTCTTGAACTGGCAGAAAATTCTTAATTAGCAAGAAAAAGAATACATGACTTAAATTTCTGAACTTGAGTCCAGGTAAACCTTCTTCTGAGGACAAGTTTATACATAATCTGTAACAATTTTCTTGGAAGATGTGAAAGCCACTTGGATACTTTCTGTGGACCTTGGCTGACTCTAAGATGCTCCCCATTAGAGATGGAGAACAAGGTTAAAGAAGGATAAGGGAGTGCCACAATGAAATTATTTTAGTTCTTTGAAACTTGTGTTAATTTAGAATAGCATTGCTCTTGCAGAATGTAAGGGTATTTATCTGGAATATCAGGCACAGTTTGACAGTGATCATGTTACTAGGAAAAGCCAGTGGGGCTTAGCAGGCCAAACATCATTACTTTATATCATCAGCACATGACAAGGTAAGACTCCAAACACATAACTTCAGCATTGAGCATGTGGAGACGTGGAGATAAAATTCCTTTCTATGCACTGGAGCACCAAGCCCTTTCTCATTTTGGCAAGAGTGTTAGGAAAAGGAGGGCTCTCTCTGATTATTTGTTTTCTGATTTCTTCAGTTCTGGTGTAACTTGTGATGTTTAGCCTGTTTTGTGCCTGCATCTGCTTGTGCCAATTCTAAATTGCTCCGGGTAAACTGCACCCTTGGCTCAAACTTGTGCAACAGCATAAAAAAATCCATCAAACCGTGCTGACTTTTGGCTGCAGGTTTCCATGAGTTCTTAAGACCAAAATGTCACTTGCTGTTACATAAATTCTGCTTGGGGAAAGATTCTGAACATTTGGGATATGATCATCAGTTATCTAGGACTGAACAAAAAAAATAAAAAAAAATAAATTAAGTCCTCAAGCTCTCAGTGAAGCTGTTTTTTTCTTATGGCAGTAGGCTTGAGTTAACAGGGTTTTTATAACAGTCTTGGTGAGTACAGGTTGTGGCAGCATGAGTATGTTATGTTTGTTTATAACACTTGGGTATCACTACTAACTTTTTGTGCCTGCTTTGTCTACTCTCTGTATGCTGGGGTTTAATGTTCATATTGTATGTGCAGTGTGTGGGTTTAATTTTATCATGCAGAACCTAGCTTAATATGACCTGTGTTTGTCTTTTCTAGGAATAACATGTGTGGAAGTACGTGCTGTTATTGATCACCTGTATCCTGGCACAAGAGCTCCAGCTTAATCATTCTCCTCCAGCTCTGCTCTCAGAACATGGGGGAAAACGATGATGAAAAATACAATCAAGCTGGCCAGGTATTTGAAAACTTTGTGCAAGCATCAACATGCAAAGGCACCATTCAGGCCTTCAATATTCTCACTCGCCAACTTGAATTGGATCCTTTGGACAATAGAAGCTTTTACACCAAACTGAAATCGAGGGTGACCACATGGAAGGCCAAAGCTTTGTGGAACAAGCTTGATAAAAGAGCAAGTCACAAAGAGTATAAACGCGGGAAGTCTTGTATGAACACTAAGGTAAGTGGAGTTCAGTTTTGGATTTCATAGCTTGGGAGTTTTTAAGCTTGTTTTTCTGCAGAAGCAAGGTTTCTACCATCACATACAGTGTGTCTGTTCAGTAACTCTTCCTTTAATATGCTGAAACTGGTTATCAGCTGATTTGGACAAATTTGTGGTATTTTTCTTCTGAAAGCTCCGTGGAAACTCACAATATATAAGAGTGAGCCTTAAAGTATCCTGTTTTCCAGTCTGTCTCAGACTTTCTGTCCTTTTTATACCTCATCACTGAACAGGTGTAAGATGCAAACTTCTAAAGAAGTAGGCTGCATTAATTACAGGCTCTCAAGAACTACTTGCTTTATTGAACAGGGGTTTGCAAGGTACCAGCTGTAACGTCCTCAAGCAGGCTCCTCAGCTTTGTGCCTGCTGTAAGAGACCAGGGCTGGCCAAATGTGATTCAGCAGCAGTTCCCAAGCTGCTCTCTGAAAGTGCTGCTTGGGGGTCTGGGGATCTGTCTCTGTCACCTGGCATTGGCTCCAGTTGTTAAACAACAGCAAAAGACAATCCTGCTCTATTTATGAAGTCCTTTCCTGGTAGTGCTTTTTCACAAGCAGAATGTGAATAATTGCTGTGTGTCAGACTGAGGGAGATGGTCTGCTTGGTTGTGGAGAGGACAGGAAATTATCTTCTTTCCACAGAGCATGCAATACATATTTTGATAGAGTGCACCACTGAGCACTGGTGTAAATCTCGCTGACAAAACTGTACAAAACACTCTAATTCCTGCCAGTTGTTTCATCTGGCTATCAGAGAATATTTCTACTAGCTTTGTCCCAAGAGCAATTCATTCATTTACTGCCAAATGATGGCTAAATGTTGACCCAGGAAGGGTAACTTTTAAGAAGCTACTTGACTGTATAGAGGTAGAAAAAAGAGGAGGGGCATACTGGGGGAAAATTAGACACCAAAATGTGGAGGGATTTTTAATTAAAACTGTCACTGAAGTGTTCTTTCATGGACTCAGTGGATAGGCAGTATTGAAAGTCTCTTTCTTCTGGTTTGCATCATTGACTGAAACTTCTTAAAAGCATCAGGGAGAAGGACACCAAGTTATCATCAATATATAGAGAATCCTCTGGTTTTATTCATTTTTCATAAGGTCCCAATGATTATTAATGTTTGTTAAGGTCATAAGGGTCCTTAATATAATTTTATTTAGTAAAGGAGTGTCACTGCAGCTATTCGCACTGTATTCCTGGCAGGCTCTGTTTTTCTCCTCTCCTTTTTCCCTTCATTTCCCTTTTTGACCTGTGCTTCCTTCCTCCCTTTTTGTTCTTTGGAAAAGTCCTTGAACATATGTCATGGAGCATCTTTGTGATGAGAACAGACAGGAAAGGGAAGGAATGAGAAAGTGTCTGATGATTAACAAATTATAGGAAATATTCCACATGCACCTCACCATACACATACAGCCCCAAGTCCAAATTTCCAAGGTGGGGAGTTTGAGGAAGTATTTGCAATGCAAAAAAGGAGTTATATGACCCATTTGAAATGTAAAAACTAAGTCTTCTCTCAAATGGTGGCATTACAAAGCCAAGGCTTTGTTCTGTAAACTTCGTAAGCAAAGTGCTTAATTTTTATTTTGTGAGAAGACTCGTGGAAATGGCTTGGTACATAAAATATATAGGCTGTGTAATGCTTTACAAGGCTGCCAAGGAAAAGGCTAATCAACACCTTCCACGGTGTTGAAAGTATGGTATTGCTGCCCCTTGAGATTCAAGATTTATTTTTAGTGGCATGGTGTAAGTATTTGCAGAAATGAGCGGACATTTCTATGGTGCACATAGGACCGACTTGCAAATGGCAATAGAATGTCTGTGTGTGAAGAGTGTGGGTATAGATACTGCGTGAAATACTTGGAGATGTTCATCATGAACCTGGCCCGTGCCCAGACCTGCACTTCACTGTGTCATCGCTGATTTAACGAGGGAAACATGAATCTTCAGATTGCTGGGAACGAGAGCAGCAGCCGCAGTCTGCGGGCTCGGTGGGGATATCTACCCAACATTCCTGGGCTGTGAATCACAGGCTGCTGCGGAGCCCATCTGAGCCTGTCCCTGCGGGAGGGAGAGAAGGCTGCTGTGCTGGGAGCGGAGCGTGGACCCCCATCATTGCCGTGGTGGGCTCTGACTGCCCCATCACTGATAAGGGCTTCTCAGAAATGCTGGCAGCCCAGGCAGTGCGGAGAGATGAGCCGCAGCATGCACAGCACCCTTTCCCTCCAGTGATGTTAGCTCTCTGCCTTGCTGTGGAGCAGGAGCTCGCAGCTGCAGCCTGGCAGCCGTGCCCAGCGCTCACCCCCGTGGGGCTGCCGGGCAGATCGGCCTGCAGGAAAAACCCTGCTGGTTAAATAAAGCAGGATCACAACTTCAGCAGTCAGCTAAGTGGATTTTTGCAGCTCTGTAAACAGAGCCAAGGTTGCTAGTAGGCATCATGTAAAAAAAAAAAAAAAAAATTACTTCAAGGCTTTAAATGAGGTTATGGCCTTGAATGCTGTAGCTGAGCCTGCAGCTCATGGTTCTTAGATATGGCTTTGCAATCTTCCCAATCTTTGGAGGAGATAAAGAAGGTGCAGTTGAGTTCTAAATGACTCATAGGAGGGTGGTTTTGTTGGGTTTTTTGTTTTTTGTTTTTTTGGGGTTTTTTTTTTTTTTTTTGGTTTTTTTTTTTTTTTTTTTTTTTACAAAATGAATATCTGCTGCCTCATCCCAAAACCGTTTGGATTTTTTGTTTTTTGAGCATTTTTTTCGCATGGTGTTTAAGAGCTGAGTGCTGTACTTGTTGATTTTTGTGCTTGTAAACTTTTTGGGCACACTTAAGTTACTCACTGCAATATACACAAGTTTTATACATACAGAACATTCCACTCCAGCTAAATAACAATAATCCTGTGTCTTAACTGCTCTTGAAGAACATTGCCAAACATGGCTTTCAAAGTTTCTACAATGATACAATTTTAAGCTGGATGAATAAAACTGGTTGAGCAATTTTCAAGAAGTTCAAACCCACTGCTGTTTCAGAGTTGTCTTACTGGGGGCATTATTTTCCCTGAATTCTTCGTAGAAAAAAAAATGCAAACCCAAACCTCCCCAAAATAAAACCAGAGTGCTGTAGAAAGACATGCACAGAATTGGGACAGAAATGAACTTTCTGAAACTGTAGGAATCCACTTGTTTACAAAACATGAACTTCCTTCAATCTTGAGCTTGTAGGTTGGGTATGAGTCCTGTTCAAATTTTGTTTCTGGGGCTGTCACCTTCCCAGTTCACCAGCATTAGGGAGAAAGACAAGTTTGTACTAACCAGGCAAAACTGTAGATATCAAACTGTGGTTTTTGCAAATATGTTCAGAAAAAGCACAAAATTTTTATGCTCACAAAGTTTCTCTCTGGTTTTCGTCTTTTCCTAATTAATGCAGAGGAGCATGGTTGAGCTCTGAAGTGATTATTTGTTTTTTGGGGGAATGAAGCTGGACAGTTGAAGAACATTAAAGGTTTAATGCATGTTGTTCTCTATGCTAGCAGTTTGAATGTCAGTCTAAGTTTTTGAACATGCAAAACATCATGCAACAATGAACAAGAATTCATCCAGCTAGTGTTAGTATGTTCATTAGCCTTTTTAAGACATCTGTGAATGTTGCCTCTCTGTATGGAGCAGATTCATTACTTGCACTTGATTTACATTTACTTTCAGTTTATCTGTGTAAATGATATGAATATGTGCATGCACATATAAATGAGGCTCCCACTGATGTTTGAGATAGGTGTGAATATGTATTGGGGGTAGGACCTGGCTCATGCTGTGCACCCGAAATTCAGGCTCTCCCTTGCTTCAGGAGAGCAGAGATTTCTGCACATGGAAACATCCCAGGCTTCCTCTGAGAGGAGGTGTTGGTTCTCTGAAGCATGCAAATGTAGTGCTGCCTTCCCCTTCAAAGGTGCATGCTTCTTTTTGCAAAACACAGGCTTACACCTGAGAGCTAAGAGAACTTTGCTTAAAGTGCTACCATGTAATTATCAGCTGCCTTGGTAGACTCTGGCATTTCTCTTTGTATGTATGAGTTTTGGGAGAAGACTCCCCAGTGGAGGAATCCTGGACACAGCTTTGGTCTTCTGAGCATTGTTTGTGTATTAGACCCCACCTTGGGCACAGTTCCTGGGCAGGAGGCTTGTACAGGCTGTGCTGCTGTTCAAGGCTGAACAATATTAGCATAAAGCAAGGAAATAAAATTCAGCTAAGAAGTTTTGAAAGCTGAGCTTGTAAAAACTTACATGCGTGCACTTGTAGGTATATGTGTAAATGGAATCATATAAAATCCTAAAAAACAAATTCAATGATCTTTAAGTCTATCATAGAATCATTTAGGTTGGAAAAGGCCTCTAAGATGGAGTGCAGCTGGTTAGCCCAGCACCACTGTGTTCACCACTAAACCCAGTCCCCAGAAGCCTCTCTTTTACTCAACCCTTAATTCAGCCTTTCAAATCTTGCTTTACAATAGATGGGATTTTCTTCCAAAACCTCCTGTTGGGAGACTTATTGCGAGAGAATGACTCTAAAATGGTTTTTGACCAAGTTTCCAGGACTTGCATAAGAATGGAGTGGCTCTTTTTGGTGCTGACATGTGCTGTCAGGCTGACTGGGACTCGGTGGCATTGGTGTCCCTGCTGCAGAGAGGGCTCCGTGGTGATGCTTTAGCCAACACAGCTGTACAGAGAGCCTGTGGTTTCAGGGGAGCTGGGCCAGGGTGTGAGTCAGCAAAGGAGGAGCCCTGGGTCAGAAAGGGGTTGAAGGTTTTCTGACTGAACCCAAGCTTTGTCTCCCCGTTCTAACCACACCGTGTAGCCATAAAAGTGGGGGATGCTCTTTATCTGCAAACCCCTTCTGCTCCTTTCCACTTTGTCTCCGTTTCTAAAGGCTGCCAAATGAATGCTTTGGGAGTTCTTTCACAACCCTACTTTGCTGGTGCTGTCCTTCCCACAGAGCTGAGAAAGGGGAAGGACCTCCTGGTGTTGCTGGGTGCTGCTGTGTTCTGTGACTGTAGGACAATCAGCAGGACAGACAGAGGGTGCCAGGTCTCCCTGCTTGTTGTTAGGTGCAAACTGGCTTCCACCAGTCCCCAGCTGTTTACAAACATCCCATTCTGCAGCCTTGCCCCTCGTGGTAGATCAGGCAGGTTGGGTTCCTCATGTCTTCCTCTCCCCACCTTCTTCTGTCCTGTTAAACAAATACTTGTCTCTTAATTAAGCAAATCATCCAGCGTGTATGAACCTGCAGGTAAGGTGGCCAAATTTCCTCCCCAAGTGTTGGCATTTGTTGATCCTTCAGAGGCAACTTCTGTACATACCAGTACAGAAGCCAATTAGTTTGAGTGTTCAACTGACCTGACTGATTGCATCCCTCAAGACAAACAATTGGCTTTTAATTGAGTAATTGAATTGTAAGAAGGGAAAGAAGGGAAAGCCAGTTATGCTCCAACAGACAAAAATCCATATTCATAATGAAAACTTTAACCTTTTTACTCTATAAAGAGTAAATACGCATCCCTTCAGCTGGATTTACTAATTTCTTTGAAATAGTTGTTGGAATGAGGAGATTTCCAAACCTGATAATCAGGATTTATAAGGTACACGCCAAGCTTGTTGCAGATATATTAGATAGTGTTGCTACCTTGCTTATTTTATTAAAAAGTCATCCCAATGAAGTCCATAAAACTTGAGCTAGTCAGCCAGAAGATGACTGTCAAGTTAGGAAGCTGAGTGAATGAAAGGTTGTGGCTTTTTACAAAGAAGGATTCAGCTGTTTTGTGTGTGTGTGTGGGTTTTTTTAAAAAAAACAACAAACAAACAGTGCTTGGATAGTAGAATCCAGAGGCTGTTGAGGTTTTGGGAAATATTAAAGGCCACATGTTCTACAGACTTTTTAAGTGGCACTTAGGTGTATTTGGTGTGCTTAAAAGACAAGTGTTTGTCTTGGTATTGGTGCTTCTCTGCTTTTGCCTTTTATGAAAGGGCTTCTAAAGCCTTGCACTGGATTTCCATTGTAGATCTATTTTTAAGGATTTTAATAAGCAACTTCTCTTTCAAAGCTGTAGAAAATATGGGACTAATGAGGATGAGAGGCAAGGAAGATTTGCTTGAGATGAGTAGGGAATAAGTAAATTACCTATGAACATGCAGTGAAACCACAGTGGTTGAACACTGCATTCGTATTAATTTCTCTAAGGAATTTTAGAGAGGGGATAGGGAGAAGCTGGGGTGATGACAGGACACACAGCAGACAGTTCTTTGAAAACAAAACCAAGTATTTGATTCTTTGTGATGTGTTTTAAACTGAGATTGGGCCAAATTACATCAGCAAAAGCAAATGTTTGGCATGTGATTTGGTAATGAAATCACTTTATTTTCATTATCCTGGAGACACTTCCACAAACACAGTTTTTTCAGCTTTATCAGTCATGAAAAGCAGTGAAGCCTGGCCAAAGCAGAGCAATCAGACAGTCTAGATAAGACTTTTTAGGCATGTGGAATTTAAATTTTTTTTGGCTTGGAAGGTAACAGTAGCTTTACATCTGTATTTTAACAAAACTGTGCTGTTTCTCTGTCCCTCATTTAATGGCTTTGCAAGTAATGGAGAGAAGGGAACTGTCCCACCCTGACCTGATTTCCTAGATGTTTTATAGATTCCCACAGGGAGTGACACACAGTTACTTTCACACAAACCACCACTATTGCCACCGTGAGTGGCTTAATGAGGTCTGAATGAAACAAAAGGTTCTGACAGGGTGTGTTCCTGTGACCCTGGCTCTGTAGGGCTTTGGGGTTTGGTTCTTTGAAGCAGCTGGGCTGTGTCCATCCACCAGGCAGGCTAGTGTGGGGGGCAAGGGGAGCTCCAGGGCAGGATGCTTTGCTGGGGTCAGGTCTTTCTCCTGCCTTCCAAAAAACCCATGTGGGTGTTACGGGGTGGGTGCCAGATGTGGTGGTCAGGGATTTGTTGCTAGCTACACTTCCAGCTCTGCTCTGGTAATGTTTGTGTACTGATAAGTGAGGAAATACATAACTTTTGCTACCAAGAAGTGATTAAACACTTGGCTGCTAAACCCCAGGTTTCAGACAATAAGGCAATTTCCTGTCTCCCGCAGCTGAGGTCCTTCCCGAGGTTCCCATGTCTGCCCTGAGAACAGGGGGTTTGAGGATGTGGTTGCTCTCTTTGTGCTGACAAACAAAATTCTACATTATCTGCTGTTCAGGCCTCAGTGCAGATAGCTTTGAATACACTTTTCATTGAAGGCAAAGTTCGAAAATGCTGTATAAGAAGCGAAAATGTAAAATATGCTAGTAGAAGGTCATTTTTGTAAGCAAACAAGAAAATTTCTGTTTGTGTTTTCTCTCTAAAAAACCATAACACTGATGGCATTCATGGTAAAAAAATAAGTTTACTGGTATCTGTTGAAGAGAAAAAGTAGAATTTCCCTTTTAATGCCCTTGAAATTGGTTTAATTTGCTTGGCTTTCTCTACTACACTGTTTAAAGGGGGATTATTTTTGTCAGACAGTGCTCGAGATTTCCACATTCCCTACAAGTCTGCACTTCCATAATTTGTTTCTATAAGCAGCCAGGTTTCTGCAAACTGTTTGCCATCTCAGGTCTCTGGGATATTTGTGTCTTAACCAGAGATCAACAGGGTAAAATTGCTGGAAGCTACTAGGAGATTATGACCCTTCCAGTAGAAGGAGAAAATTGGGAATATGCTGCAGAAAATGATCTGGTGCTTGTAAGGACCCACACATCCAGCCACCTCCTTGGTGCAGGTGAAACCCCAGCTAAAATATTCTGTCAGATAAAGTGGAGCAAGCCCAGAACAGAGCAGCAGGAGTGGTCAGAGCTCTGGAGAATGTGACCGTCAGGAGAGGCTTCAATACCTTCAGCTAATCCATGTTAGGGAAGGCCCCAAGGGGAGTACCACGGAGTTACTTGGAGCACAACCAGAACTGCTGTGGCATTTCACCTTCTCTTGTCGTCATGCTGGCAGATCAAGTTCTGATTAGCTTTTCAAAGTTTGCATTTTGCCCTGGACATTTGCTGCTCCTGAAGAACAGCTCATGTTTTTCTGAGGGCACACTGTTTCTAATTGACAAACCAAGCAAGAGATACTGCCTGACTTGTCTTGCACCACTCTCTGACTTGTTCATCTGACTGAGATACTTTCTGAGCAGAAACCAAGTGGTTCTGCCATGCTGTGAGTTAGCCTTGTGTTGTTTCCTTCTCGGCCCCTTTGAAAGATTTACGAGAGCAGCTCTGAAAGGACCTGTGCAACAGCAAGTGTTCCTTCCTCCCGGTCCTGTCCTGCCTGCACTCTGCCTGCCATCCTTGCAGGATTTACAATTTAGATAAAACAGCTGCTCCGGGGTAAATTGCAGCTCAGATCAGAAAACATTGCAGGAGATGGCAGTGAGCTTCCTGCCAAGGGCTACACACCCAGAGCAGTAATAACAAGTTATGCAGATAGGCAAGTGCTCGGTGGAAGGCAAAGACGTTTCTCTCAGCTTTCTTCTCCCCCCTTTTTCTCTTTCTTGTGCTTTAGCAAGGTGGGAAACAATGGGGTAGGGTCGGAAGCCGTTCCTGGCAGGTGGGGCTGCTGCAGGCTCTGGTCCAGCCGTGGTTCTGCATGCCCTGTCCGGCTGGAGGCACCTGGGCTGGGAAGCTCACAGCCTGTCAGCCCTGGCAGTGGCAGAACAAGCGCGGCCGGTGCTGTTGGGGCAGGTGCCTCCATCTGCCTTTCACCCTGCCTGGAATGCAAAAACAGACTCATTAATTCGTGTAAATAAACACTGGTCTTTTGTGTATGTTTATCTCCCTTCTGTTGTGTCGGATGTTGGTGTAAAAGAGGCTATTACACCTCGTGATGTGCAGTTTGCTGCCAGAGTTTATGTCTCCAGCTCTCTGCCTCTCTTTTTTTGAAGAGGCTTATTTTTATGTTTTTTTCACCATTTAATTTTTTTTTTTTGAGACTGCTTCCCTCAGTAATAAGGGTTATTATATACCACCTTTGTTTTCAGCCAAAAAAGGTTTTGGAAATAAGAACTAGAGGTGCTGAAATTTAACTTTGACTGTGTGATGTGCTGCTAGCAGCCTGGTTTGTGGGTTCTGTGAGTGCTGTTAACTTTTCCCTGCTATCAGAAGGCTTCTTAAAAAAAATTTTGTGCTAAAGGTAAATATTTTTAATTCTGGTTGTTTGAACAATTCAAGTCCATCTTGCTTGCTGGCACTTTTGGATCCTGTGTTTCTAAGAGGTGCTGGTTGGTAATTCATAGTGTTCTTAAATTGTAAGCAAAACTTTAAAAAATAAAGTCATTGTCTACCTATGGTAAAATGGTTTGTGCAAGCAACCACTTAAACTAGGAAAAAATCAGATTATCTTTTTTTTTTTTTGAGCTGTATTTAGATTTACTAGTTAAATGTCTGTGAGTGCTAGCAGTGGAAATGCAGTGACTTTGAAGGCTGCATGATGAGCTGGGAAAAACAAAATACTCCAAGAGCCCAGAACTGTTGCCTTCTGGTACAGTATTGCATTTTGAGTTCATGTATAGCTGATGTACACTGGTGTACAGTCATTCTGCTTAGTAGAGTTAGGAATGATGGGATTAAATGATTAGGGTCTTTAAACATAAATAAATAAATAAAATTTAAAAATCTGGATTCTGACTCAGACCTTATGTCTAGTTCTATATGAGCTCATCTACTCAGAGGGGCCTCTAAAAGCTACATCTTAAATGGGTGTTGGTTAACAATTCACCTAATAGAAAAATGAATTTTAGAAGGTATTTCAAAATATTCTGTGCAATACACTCAAAGTAACTTGACTCCCCAGTTAGTTGAAAAAGCTAATTCCCAAGTGGAAGCTCAGCCTGTTCATGAGATTGTTGTGATGTTTGGTTAAAAGTTCTGGGTTTCTCTGTAGATGGGCCAGACTGGAGCAGCAGGGCTGTATTTTTAAAGCTTGTCATCAAGCTCTTGCTGCAGTAAAGCCATGGTTGACCAACCTGCCTGCATGCTTTAGATGCCGTAGAGCTGGAGAAATCCTTTCTTCTGGGCACCCGGGAAAGCCCCTGCCCCTGGAAACCATGTTGAGATTAACCATTTTCTCTATCACTGCTCACAAAGCTCCCAAGACTCAAGGCTTGGTCTCTGCTGTGCTCAGAGGTGAGGTCCTTGATGCCTTTATTCCTTTATCGCTCTCTCCATCAATTCTTTGTTTCTGGATGAATTCTTTGTTTTGTGGTTTCGTTCTAGGGGTTTTTTTTGCTAAGTTTTTAAGTATAACCTCGGAGCACTGTCTCAGTGTGACAGGCATAAGCCTACAGGAAAAGGGCCAGGTACTTACATGCTGCCAACCCTGTTCATGGCTGGGATAGTCAGGCAACATTCTTTCTGCAAGGTTTATCTTGTTTTCTTTTTGATTGTTTAAGCAGCTGGCCAAAAAAAAGAAAAGAAAGCAATCTCTTCTGGGTTTTGGGTGTGGGCTTGGTTTTTTTTTTTTTGTTTTTTTTTTTTTCTTCCCCATGTTTTGGTTACAATGAAAGGCAGGTAAGAAATCAGCAAACACACTTAATTCCAAAGGATATTGGAGGGCTTATTTTGTGCCTTATTTGAGGAGATCTTTGGATTAAAGCACTTGCCTGGTTTCTGGTAGATATGTTTACTGAAATCAGTGTAACTTTTTTTTTTTTGTTAGTAATGTCTAGATTTTTTGGGTGACTGTAACTAGTGCAGGGCAACAGAAAGTTTCCAGGTATACTTTGCTGTATTATGACTGTCAACTGCAATTTTTTTAAGAAGTATTGTTGCAAATTGTTCTAAAAGATCTGAGATCAAGTCACTGGATTTAAATACAACAAATGCCACCAGAGAGAGAGCTCTTCTGAAAAGCTCCTAAGTCCTGACAGCTCTGATACATCATGGAAGGCACTCTTGACTTTCTAACACCCTGAGTGCACACAGCCCCCCTTTAATGTGTGGCATAGCAGAATATGGTTTCAGACGTTTTTCATACCATTGTTTTAATTTCAAAGTATGGAAAGGTTTGGGTTTTTTTTAATACACAGGTCTAATATTAGTACATATATCCATGTGATAGAGAGGATGGATGGACAAGTGTGTCCAAATACATCCTGGAAAAATGAAGGCACATGCTTTTTTTCCGTGCAGAAGCTTATCTTCCAAAAAAGAGAAAAAAATCCCAGTAAAGATGAGCCAGATGAATGCAATAAATGTACTAATGTTTCACTTCTGGCATTTTGACTCAATAAAACAGGAGGGCAGTAAAGATAGATCCTCTGATCCCTGGATTGTGCTGCGTCCAGCTGCGAGTGCAGCAGCTGCAGGGCACGGGGCTGGGGAAAGAGCTCTGGCAAAGTCACCCTCTGTTAGGTGGCCTCAGATCCGTGGTACAGCCTTAGAAGGGATAAGAAAAACAGGGCTGTGACTCCATTTATGCCAGTCACTGATCTGGGAGAGGCCAAAACTGCACATATCTGAGGTGCTCAGCTGGAGGTACAAAGGGTAAAATACTGGAGGGATTTAAAGCAGAAGTGGGCTCGTAGTGAGGCACTGAATTCATGCACTGACACAGGGCTTTGCTGCAATTAGGGGTGTGTGAGCCTTCTGTTCCAAGATGCCTCTGAAGCTTCCCCAAGTGTTCACTCTCCAAAAATGCCCATTCAGCAAGATCCAGCTAGTCTTAATAACATTTTAAGGTTGATTTTTGTACCTCTCTGTAGTGTATTTAAGCAGTGGTCACATAACCCTTTGGAGAATAGGATCTCTCATTAAACTACATGTAAGTGATTGTTATTTTTGTCAAATGACACATTTTTTTACCTCACTAATTCTATAAGGAGTTCATAAAATAGTACAACAGAGAAAAATATCCTTGTAAAGATTACATAATCTTTGTAGTCACGTTTAATTAGCTCCTAGACCTTCCCCCTGTCCTTTTTTGGGGGAAGAATTAATTTTTATAAAAGCTTCAGCCTGTAACATTTTTAATGCTGTCTGAAGTGGCATATAGATTTTCATTTTTCAGAGTCTTCCATGATGATGTTTCAAACTTTAAATTGATTATTTGATTATTCAGTGGATTCAGGATGCGTTTGGCTGCAGTGTTGTATCCAGTGGCTGTCAGTGAATTTATGTGATAAAATCTGGGGCTGCAAACAGGAGATGAACTGTAAGTCACTAAGTCAGGAATGTCCCACTGAGCAGTCCTATTTTTGCCAGAAGCATTTTGATATCTAGTGGAGGGGATGGGCTGAAAAGCACCGTGGTGGAGAAGGCTTCTGGTGGCCGTCTGCCTTAGCTGCTTATGCAGCTGTTTTTCTCTGGAGCCTTTCCAGGGCAACGGTCGCTGCTGTTCCAAAAAATGTGTTTCATGCCTGTCTCGTGTTGCAGCGCATTCAGCCCTACCACCAATAAACACTTGTCCAAATCCGTGTAGGATGTGACCCTCTGGGATCTGCCAAACTAGTCCTTGGTGCGCCCCTGTCACTTTGGCTGTTGCACAAAGGCCTGGGCCGGTGTGAGAATTGTCTTCTCTCATAGTTCTAGGTCTGCTGACTATGGAAATGAGTGTTTGTCATGGGAAAGCAAAGCACTGTCCCTCTGTGTCCTCCTGTCACTGAATGGGGAGGCCCACAGCTGCTGGGGACACCTGTGATCACGAGGATCAGGGGGCTTTGAGGCTTGTGGGGAAGGCCACCCCTTGCTGCTCCTCTCTGGCAGCGTGATCTATGCCTGCAGGTCGGCTTCCAGTTGATGGTTTGGCTAAAGGCAGTTCAATAACCTGGGCAGATGGGTTTTACTGTTTTTTTCACCAGTATGTTTGTGTATTTCCACTGAAAAAGTAGCAGTGATGCTTCTGCCTTGGCATGCTGTAGGACAACAAAGGGTGTGCCTGTGTCTGTCCAGCTGTTGTTGAGCTGGAGGCTAAAAATAATCTCCTCTTTTTCCCCTCCAAAACTACTGAAAGGCAGAAATGAGGAAATATGGGATTCCTGGAGTGATTGAAGGACACGCAGGGAATGGATCATCATTTAACGCCCTTTATTTTCCAGGATGAATTTAATGTTTGGGTACTTCGGGCTGGAGAGGAGTGAGGGGTCTAGAGTGGGATGACAACAGTGGGATAATGCACTGGGCTACAACAGGATTTGTCTGCTCTTAGCTATGTCAAGCGATGATGTTTGATGCATCCCCCACCCCCATGTTACTACCTGTTCCTTGAGTACGTAAATGCTGAGAGCTAATGTGTTTTTTTACTTTTTCCAAGGACAATGAGTAGATTCAGCCTTTCAGTTATAGGTGATAAGATTATTGTGACTGGGCTGTTGTGGAGTGTTATTTTGAGGTGGGGTTGCTGTTGTTGTGGGGATTTTTTGTTTGGTGGTTTGGAGGGCTTTTTGGTTTGTTGGTTTTGGTTTGTTTGTTTTTGTTTGAGGTTTTTTTTTTTGTTAAACACAGTGGTGGTGTTCAGCTGTTAAACTGTATATGGCTTTTCCAGAATGGGATGAGAGTGCTGATTTAATAGTGGGGGAAAGGAGGGATTGCAAGAGACCTCTACATTGTATCCCTCTCCCTTTCCTCCTCTCCTGTTTTGAGTCCTAGATTTTGCCATTATATACAGGAGATGATCTCAAAATCCTGTGCCTGGCACAGAGGGCACTGTGCTATTGGAGAGGTGACTTGTGCTGCCATTTAGCTCTACACTAGGGATAGTTCCTGGAGGTTTTCAAGGCACTGGCATTCCTAAACATACTCAGGGAGAGAAAGTAGCGTCTCTTACAGTCAGACAGACCCTTGAGTGGAGTCAAGCTTATGAGACTTACCAAAAGCTGTCTGTGTTTATATTAGTAAATACAAATGAAAAGTTCTGATTCATCATTTTATTCGTAGGAGGAAGAAATCCGTGCCGTTCTGCTCTATTTCAGTCTGAAGATAAATAATGCATTGTGTACCGTGCTTGGGTGTAGTGTGGGACAAGATTTATACAGAAACAATTATCTTTTAGGGAATAGTACAATACTTTTTAACAGTATCATAGAAACAGAGTATTTACTCAGCAACTTGAATAAACAACTTTTATAAAATAGGCATCGGCTTATTAGTGTTTTATTGTGAAGTGCAAAAATGTCCATGCTTTACTTACTAAGTATGAATTTAAACTGAAATAGTCCTAAGTTAGTCACTAGGCAGCTATTTCTGGCCTGGAAACTTGCATTAGTCTCATTCAATGGGAATTGTGTAACCCATATTCTTTCTGTGATTTTGCCTTAACGTAGGTGCTGTTCTTGGGGAATGTGTTAACTTCAGTTGAACTTCTCTCTTGACAGAAAATATTCACGTACATCTGCAGGCAGAAGATCAGCCATTTGTATTAAGAGGTTTTCACCAAGAAAAATGTCTTCACTTGGTATTATTATCTTGCACTAACATGGTGTACTCTCAGCAGTAAAACAAGATGTAACATCAACATGATACTGATTCTTCAGGCAGGTCACAGAAGTCTGGTCATGATCTTATTCTTTCATAAGCTGCCATGTAAAACTGTACAAGACTTTCTCCTTTCATTTCCAGCTTGAGCAAGAAATATGAAAAAGCTCTTTGTCTGTTTTTCAGCAACTGACACTTAGAATAATTTGTAGGAGATGCTTTGGAAAGTCAAGTTGCCCTTTAGCTTTGCAGGGGATGATCTGGCACTGTTAGAAGGCAGTTGATGTGTGAATGGTGATGTGGATGTCAAGAAGCCACTGGCATTTTTTCATTCAGGATTGATTGTTTGAGACTCCCTTGTGTGATGCTGGCTGTCATGATCTGTGTTAAATTGCAGGAAATTAGTTCCAAAAGCAGGCCCTTGTGAGCTGGGAGACTGGGATAACAGGAGGGGAAAATAGGATGCCATTCAAAGTTTGTTCTAGGCTGGCTGCAGGAAGGTTTCATCTGGGACTCTGTTGGCAAGCAGACCACCAGGGAGGGGCATGGGCCCTTCTCTTACTTAATAAAAATACATGAATACAAATGTAGTAAGAATTACTTTTGCAAGAGTTTTGTGCTGATTTTGACCCCAGAAGTTTCAAAATTAGATGAAGAAGTGCTGAGATTAAGTTCTACACCAGCAGGAAGCGTCCTCAGTAAATCAAAGAACAAACAGCTCTGTGATGTAGATAAATGTGTTTCTGGAGGTAGCCATGGATAGTGGCAAACATACAGCCATTTTTCATGGTGCCTCTAGGCAATTATGAAGATACTTTGTCAATGTGATAGGAGGAGGGGAGAGGGCAGAATCCTCCTTAAAATGCTAACATAATGTGTTGCAAAGCACCAGGAGGAACGAAGGGCTTTCTGTGTGGGTTTTGTGACTTGGCAGGGTCCACTATGACTAAATCTCAAAAGACTGCTCTTTCTTTTTATTTTCTTTAAAGTTGCATTTATGTATATTATTATACAGTTTGTAAGGGGAAAAAAAAACCAGCCTCACCTTATCAGACCATGTATGGGCTTTATTTGTAAAATGTTTCTAGCTGCCTGTTCAACATGACTGGAAGCTGTGAAGGCTCATTTGAGTCGCTCACTTGTCAGTGCTCAGAGTTCCCATCTTAATCACAAGAAGCATGTGCAAAAAGTCTGACTCAGATCCACCAGAGAACATCTTCAGTTGGGCTACATATGCCCTCTGTTTTGTTCCTTTGTATTGTTACATCTGTTGGTTTACTTTTTTTTTTAAATATTCGTCATGCAGTGAGGTGTGTTCTTCTGAAATTGTGAATTAAATATGTTGTTTTAGAGGAACAAAGCCAAATGGCTAAGGCAACGGCCTAACTTTAATATCTCTGGTTAACAAAACACTAGCTTAAAGCGAAGCCAAAGCACCTCACAGGAGTGCTTCTTTCAACGGGAATTTATTAGAATTATTTATTAAATTGAAAAAAGACATTTTTGCGCTTCTATGATTTGGGTTGGACAAAAGTCAGCACCAGATACTTTTTGCTTAAGTTGTTAAATCTGAAAACAAATGATGACCAAACCAAAATAAATAAATGACTCTATTTTCCGAAATTGCAATGTAATGGGAAGCAGACTGGAATCCAGTGAGCCTGCAGATAGAGCCTGTGCTTGCTCTGGAACTGCAGGCAGTGTCTGGCTCTGTGTGCGGGACGCACAGGAGCGTGTCTGGCCTCTGCCACAACAGCCTTGGGTCTGCAGCACGGCCCAGCTCGGCTCTGCTGGAGCTCCCCCATCCTCCCAGACCCACCTGGGCTCTCCCTGCCCCTGCCATGGCAGAGCTGGAACTCATGGCATGGCTTTTGTCAAGTCGGGGGGCGGGGGGGGGGGGGGGGGGGGGGGGGGGGGGGGGGGTGTTTGTAGGAGGTATGGAACAACAGCATTGTCCAGCTATAAGGCTGTTTCTAATCAGTTTTCAGTAATCAGTCAAGGAAATGTAAGCATTAGATTAAATGTAAGCATGGTGTTTAATTAGTTGGCTTTCTGGAAATCCTTTGCCTGTTAGTCTCTGAAAAATTACAGCTGTCAACTAAAATTTGGGCAGGAATCCTCTGTAATTGTTTTGGAAGCAATTCTTTCAAGGATGGCCAAACTTAGATTTAAGCTCCTAATATATGATTGTCCTGAAAGTGAGGATGTTTAGCACTGGGTGAAATGGAATAGGACAGGATGAGTTCCCTGGCCCTGGCAGAGCAGGACAAGTCTGCTGAGTTCTCTTGGCAGGTCCTGCTTTAATCAGTAGGTGAACCAGGCTGTTACATCCACCCTTGCTTGAAAGAGAGTAGTTAATACCGTAAGGCTACTGGCTTATCGTAGGTTTGTCCAACAAATCTGGTAAATGTACACCCATTTCCTCTTTAAAATAAAAAAAGCCTACGCTGAGATCACTTACTTCCTTTCCCCTCCCTTTTACACAACTGTAATGCTGTTTACTGCAAGCACTTGAGAAACGCTCAATGGGGTTTAGAAATGTGCAAGCAGATGCTCAGAAATGTTTGGCTTTTTGCTCTTTTTTCTCTTACTTCTCTTCATTAGAAGCTTTTGTGTGAGCATTAGACACAGTTGATCAGGGGTTTTTTTTTTTGAACAGGCTGAACACCACATGCAAAAAAAAATTGTGCTTTTTGTTGATTTAAGTAATTTACTTGTTTGTGCTCTCAGTAGTGCAAGTCATGTTGTATTTCAAGTCACACCAATAGAGTAAGTTGGAAACTGTGTGGAAGTAAAACAAAACCCTGTGTCACACTCCTCCTTTTCTCTGCCAGTGTTTAATTATTGGAGGTGGCCCCTGTGGCCTGCGGACTGCCATAGAGCTTGCCTTCCTGGGAGCCAAGGTTGTCGTCGTGGAGAAGCGGGACACTTTCTCAAGGAACAATGTGCTGCATCTCTGGCCCTTCACCATCCACGACCTCCGGGGGCTGGGAGCGAAGAAATTCTATGGAAAGTTCTGTGCAGGATCTATTGATCACATCAGTGAGTATCTGAGGGCATGGGCACTGTTTGGGTGCAAGGTGACCAGGATCAGGAGATCAGTGGAGACGTTCTTGGTTTGGCAGAAAGTTCGTCTGCCTTAGCATGTGCAAGTGCATGTGTGCACACAGAGAGGATAAAAAATGGTCTCGTTTAAGCAAAGTGGCAGTAAAACAAGTTACAGTCTTATGGAGCAGATGATTTTGTTAGTCTGGTATGGTTAAACAAAAGGTTTTGATTATGAGCTGTGAAGAATATTGATATTTATTGCAGTATATTGAAGGTAGACGCAAATAGCAGAGTGGACTATTTTACAGGGAAATATGCTGTAAAATTTTGTATTCTAAAACATACTGGTTAACAGATCCTTTAAATATCATTAAGAGGCAAACCTCTACAAAAGCATTCAAAGAAACTCAGCTGAATGAGTTTTGCCCACAAGATTGTGCTGTAAGAGGAAAAGGAGGCGGAAGAGAACAACGTCCTGTGGTGGTTGCTATGTTTGTATTCATTACAGTATTAGAAATAGAAATGATGCACACTTGTGTTAACAATGAGTTTCAGTTCTCTGGCAGGCTGGTGGCAGCTGTGGTTGCTCACATATCAAACACATCTTTGTCACTTGCTCCCCACAGGTATTCGGCAGCTTCAGCTCATCCTCTTCAAAGTTGCACTTATCCTGGGAGTTGAAATTCACGTGAACCTGGAATTTGTAAAAGTCCTGGAGCCTCCTGAAGATCAAGAAAACCAAAGTATTATTTATCATAATGCATCTCGGTTCACAGCAACTTCTTCTTGTGCCAGGTGTTAGGTGAAGTTGCACGAGGCAGTCAAACTGTTTAAAGAAATCAGAGTTTTTTGCCCTTCTTAGCCAGCCTTGCTCTGTGCAGCTACAGGTGTGATAAGTATCAGAGTGACAGAGCACTGATAAATCTTCAAAATACAACCCAGGCTGAGAAGCTGAGGTTTTGCACTATGTCTTCTGGCACGTGTTTGAGGCTTTGTAGGGAGTCTGGTGTGGCTTCTTGGGATCTTCTTGCAAAAACAGATTTTGATTGATAATATAAATATTGAAGATGGATTAAGTGCCTAGAGCCTCGTTTTATGTTCACATTTGATCTAACTCCCACTGGCACACGAAGTCGTATCAGCATTCTTATGCAAGTTTTCTAAACAACAGAAAAAAATTCTGATTTTCTATTTTTTTTTAATATTAGTATTTAGGATGTAGTATCACTAAAATATTTCAAGATTTTAGTTCAATTAAAACACTGTGGTGTCTTTTCAAAGGATCATATAGTGACAATAGAACAGGTATATTGGTTTGAGTAGTTAAAATTAGTATAATTTTTAAATATGGACAGTACAAACACACAAAATCAGCTTTGTAAAAAGATTAAATTTAGCTTTGTGAGTATGCTTCCATTTAATTTCTACTTAGAGGACAATTAAAAGCATTGATGACAGAATGCTGTTTTTCTTCTTTTAATAGTCAGCTCTTCCTTGCTGTAAGCACATGTATATCTTGCCTGGTAAGGTGGCTGTGGAGTTATTTCTGTGAGAATCAAGTGTTTGAGCATCTTCTTGTGGCGTGGCTCTGAGAGGAAGTTACTGCTTTAGGTGATCCAGAGGATGAGAAATGCACGCTTTATCTCAGTGTCCTTTCCTCAGACTCTGAAATCACTTCTCCATTGAAGAATTAATAAATATTATTTGTGTTTTCAGAGACAGGTTGGAGGGCTGAATTTCTCCCCATGGATCACCCTTTGTCAGAGTATGAATTTGATGTTATCATTGGTGCAGATGGCCGCAGGAACACGTTGGAAGGTGGGTGAATGTGTGTTTTCAACCTTACTAGTGGTCTTTAGTGTACTGTGGAAGATGTGAAACTCAGAGGAGGGCACAAAGCAGAAGGTTACCTTTCAGTCCATGGGAGTCTGTGTGAAAGCTGTTATTTTATGTGGTACCTTTTGGTTTTGCTGTTAAGTCGTAGCTCAAAATAAAACACATATAATGTCATTACTGCGTCTGAGCTCTGTGTATCTGCACTGCCTACAGAATGCATCAGGGTGCCATTGGGCTTGCTTCAAGGTTAAGTAATTATATGGTTTAACTTGAAGGAGGCTGACAAGATACATGTCAGGAATTGCACAGCCTTTGCTGTTGTGCTGTGAATTTGCCCAGTGTGCTTGAACTCATGACCAAGAGGTGACTGCTAGGTATTTAATGAAGGCAACAGAGACATTGCTTCTTTGTAAATGAGACTGAGCTTCAGAAGCAGTTCCTTTAGAAACAATAGCAGAAGATAATAAATAGCTCCAAGGTGTGTGGGAGGAGAGGGGATGAATGTTTCCTGATCTAAGAATCAGGAAGCAGGATCTCACTGCTGAGAATTCAGACCACCTGAGCTGTGTTTCTCTTAGAGACACACTGTTTAAGCTGCTCCTGCATGGCAGGAACACACCTGTTACTTAATTGTGTAATTCTTTTTTAACTCTAATTATATCCATGCTAATTTTCGTTCTCTAAGTACACTTTTTTCCTTTTTTTTTTTAGCTTCATAGTTTCTCTGCTTATTCTTTTATCTGCCAACTACAATGTACTTACAGTTAATTCCTTATAATGCTGTGCTGAAAATTTCCCTAGACTGTTGTCCAGCTGTCCTCCATAAAAGACTGTTTAAATAGTCAGGTACCAGCAAAACCTAATTTTTATTATCTCAGCTGCAGAGTCCATTGAGAGGTTAATGTTTATCATCGTACCAGGATCTAGGGAACTGATTGGTGCACTGAAGATACGTACAGAAGCTGGTGTTGTCATATCAACTTTATCCCAGTGAAATTATGAGAGCATATCAAGAAGCATAGAGACAAAATTTCATAACTGATTTATTTCTTGTAAAATTACATATTCTCTGAAGTCATTGCAGTGGGCTAAAGATACTCAAGGATCCTCTGCCCTACTTCATAATTTAATTACGGATAAGGGGAACATACAGATGGAAAAGCTTCCATGTGTGATTGCAAGATTGTGGCTTAGAGGGCTTTTTTCTGTGAAAAGTGAAAGCAAAGATGAAGCAAGGAGCTTCTCAGTTGGAAATATAACCTCAGTCTTTCAGTCTCACCTTGGAAATATAACAGTCAAGCCACTGAATATTCTTCAGTCACAGATACCTGTGAAAAGTCTTATTAGCTGATAGTGTGTGCCCCTAAGCACTGCTACAGAGGTTTCTGTTTTTCACATCGTTCTCTGCTGCTTTTGACTGTTGATCTCCTGCATCTTTTTCAAGAACTGTTTACCACCTGCATAACAAATACCTAACTAGCCATTTAGCATGTTAAAAATATCTCCCTCCAATGAAATTGACCTGTTCTATTTCCACACATCGAAAAAATTTTCCATTTGTTTTTTTTTTTTTTTTTTGTCATAATTTTTGCATAACTTCTTTCCCACCCAGCCATTTTTTAATGAGACTTTATCTTGAATTCAGTGCAGCTCTAGTTTTGCAGCTTAAAATGGGGAGAAAAGACTCTTTACATTCAAGGGAATTTTGGAGGCATGGTGGATACAGGTGGCATGTTGTTTGATGAAGTGTAGGAAAGATACTGAGCTGCCTTGAGCTGACCCTCCCTGAAAGTCCAGTCTGAAGTTTGCAGTGGTTTTAATTCTTGTCTTTGCTCTCCAGGCTTCAGGAGGAAGGAATTTCGTGGAAAGCTGGCTATTGCCATCACTGCCAATTTTATAAACAGAAATACAACTGCAGAAGCCAAGGTAGAAGAAATTAGTGGGGTTGCTTTCATCTTCAACCAGAAGTTCTTCCAGGACCTGAAAGAGGAAACGGGTGGGTGCATCCTCATGTGTTCCACTACCAAGTACAAGAGGCAGCAGGGGAACTCTGTGTGCCAGGCCACCCTCTTGTTACTGGTAACATCAGTTTTAAATAATGTGTATAAAGAATTTCCAAGTGATAAAATGTTGTTGATGTCAGAAGCTTGCAGATGGAGATGTCCATTTATGGTACAGTGGGATACTTTTTTAGCTTGGGTGTTGCCACATCATGGCTTGTTTTAGTGTTTAAATTTTTCTCAACTGCAAAAATGTCTGCTATGTTGAACAAATTTGGAAGAGCATTTTCAGGGCCCAGAGATTTTCCCTTAAGACATGATTTGTTTTGTTTCTATCCGTTCACATGCTGAAAAACTTAAACCCTTTGAAGAAGTTTCTGCCCTTCTGGGAGGAGTTTATTCTTGCTTTTTGATGTGTGGAGCTGATAAACTGAGAAGAACTAAAATCTGCCATAAATACCAAAAATATAAACTGTGAAACACATCTTAATGGAAAGGGGTTTCAGAATAGTTACATTGACTGTCAGTACAATCAATTCTATTCTTGATTTACAGCTGATTTTTTTTTTTTTTAATTGTTACTGTAATTGAAACCAGACCCCCTGGTCAGACCCAATGCCAGAGCCCTAGCAACCCAAAAAACACTTTGTTCCCTTGGCATCCTGTTCTACCTCAGGAACTGTTGATGCTGTAGTTAACTGGCTGTTCCCTGAAAGAATGCTGAGTAACTTTAAACTGTGCTGAGAAAAACTCCTGTTGGGTGGGACCAATCTCTTCTCTTGTTCTGTTTCATAGTGTTTTGTCCACTAATCCTTCATCCCAGCTGGGAGAGTGCATCCCAAGAAGGAAAAGGCACCTGCCAGGATCAATCCTATGTTGTTAGTAAATGGCCCAGGCTTGGTGACAAATGTGTATCTCTTTTCAGGGATTGACCTGGAGAATATTGTTTACTATAAAGACAGCACGCATTATTTTGTGATGACAGCAAAAAAGCAGAGCCTTCTGGACAAAGGAGTGATTATTAACGTATGTAAATGCTGGTTAAACCCTGTTTTACTTACTTGGCATAGAGTAAGTGTGAACATCTGCATAAACATTGCTGTATGTTAAAGAGGGTGTTTATAGACTTAAACGCTTCATTCAAGCTCAGGTCACTTGGATCTTATTCTGACGTTTTTAGAATTTGCTTTTCCCTTCAGTCAGCTCAGAGTTTCTCTAGAGAACTGAAAACAATATTTCTTAAATTAATCAGTTTTGAAACTGGCTGAAATGGGATCTTGACTCACCTTGGAAGTGCGTGGTGGGATCATTGCAGCAGAAAATAAAAACCTCAGTCATTTAAGGGTGAACTTAGCACAGCTCTGTCCACTTTTATCAGGCAAATAAGGAAGCATAAAAACCTACCCTAGGCTAAGTTGCAAATTCTCTAAAATGGGTGAAACATGGTAGAAGAAGGCTATAAACATGATGGCCTGAGCTTTCAGGGGTACTTCGGATTTTGAGGTTTTTGGGGGTTTTTTTTTGTTTTTTCCCCTTCTTCTGTAAAATACAGGGGTTTTTTTCTTTTGTTTCTAAAAAGTGTTATGACACCACTTAAAATTCCCTTCGTGGAAACCCTAGAGAGATCAATTTTTCTTACAAAGTAAGACAGTGCCAAAGCAGCCAAGTGTAATTTCCTGAAGGAAGTACTTGTGGGGAACTGTCAAAAGGGTTCTTGGCTTTCTGATAGGACTACTTAGCTCAGTGCCATGATTCCTTGCCCCTTTGGGGGCCAGGGGCTCCCAGGGCACAGCTGCTGTCCATGACCAACCAGGGTGGGAGAGGAAGGGCAAAATTCCTTGTGGGGAAGTGGTTGATGGGCCCTGGGGTTGTGAGGCTGGTGTTCGTAGGTGGGGGCAGTCCCAGGGCATTTGTGGGGAGTTGGGAGCAGAGGAGCAGCAGCTGTGGCTCATCAGAGCTGTTTTCCTGACCTACTCAGCTCTGAGTGGAAAAAAAAAACCAAACAACTCCACCCCAGTCTGTCTGGAACAACTGGGCTAATAGGGGTTCTGTGGTATCATCTGTGATTAGGGGTCTCATCCACGATTAGGCTGGAAATAGAACCTGCCTTATTAATAATCACTGCCTTTAAGTAGGATGACCTGAAAAGGCAAGGTCCTTCACCACTCTGGCCAAAAAAAAAAGCCCCAGCCCAAAATTGAACAGTGGAAGAGCTGCTACGATGCAGGTTTGAATGTGATGTTGTTACTGAGGTGTCGAGCCAAACCTTGGGGCTGAGACCCACGTTACAGCATCAGGGTTTCTGCTCTCCTGGGGTTTCAGGTGTGGGGTGCACATGTGCAGAAAAGCGTTGCAGTGACATGGATAAAGTCTTTTGATGTGAGGGGAGTAATGTTCTGAGAACATCACATAACCAAGGAACTGACAGGAACCGTAATCTTCTCTTGCAAACAAAGCTGTTCAGTGTGGGCAAGGAGGGTTTCATTTTGGGGCAGTACCTGTGTTTGTGCACTGGCTCTTTGGAGGAGATGACAAGTGTCACTTGTTTCTTGTTGTTGTGAGATGTGTGGCTCCCAGCCCTGCTGTGAGACTGCAGTGTTCCAATTCAGAGAGGATATTGCAGTCTCTCATCCCACATCCTTCTCTCCTTGCAGGACTCCATTGATACCGAGCTGCTGCTCTGTGGGGAAAATGTGAACCAGAGCAATTTGCTGTCCTACGCCAGAGAAGCTGCTGACTTTGCAACCAACTACCAGCTGCCTTCCTTGGATTTTGCAATTAATCACTATGGCCAGCCAGATGTAGCAATGTTTGATTTTACCTCCATGTATGCATCTGAAAACGCTGCGCTGGTGAGAGAGAGGCACAGACATCAGCTCCTGGTGGCACTGGTTGGAGATAGTTTGCTTGAGGTATGTCTTGGAATGCCTTCCAAGTAGTATTTTCAGATTTTTTATTTTATTTCCTTAATCCAACCATTCAATCTACCCTCCAATATAAAATGTCCTCTTTTACATGTCCTGAAACAGTGGTACCTTCTTTGGAGTAGACTTTTTTTCCCCCTTTTTTTTTTTCTCCTTTTTTATGCCATAGTTTGTCATAGCTAATGCTTGGCTGGCAGCCTCTGGCTGAGATCCCATTTTGCTTTATGCAAGTTGTGTTTCTGTCTGAAAACTGTGAGCTCCGTGTCCTCAGCTTGGGTGCATGGCATAATTTTACTGAATTCCATCAAGACAAAAACTTGATCCAAATTACTATTGCAGTTTCTTTGCCTTAGTATGTTCCCTTTCTTTTTCTTTCTGAAGTGAAAAGTGTATGCTGCAACTTTTTTTTTTAAAACCCATGCTGACAGCCTGAGGCATTTGAAAAGAACAGTCCAAAACAAATTTGGGAGGTGAGAAGGGCATAATTTTTTTTTCTTGAATAATTCTTGAGTCTTCTTTTTTTTTCAGCCTTTAGCCTTTGAGGCTAAGAAATTTGGTTTTAAATACAGAAGTTAAAAAAAATAAAAAAGGAAAAAGTGAAAAAAAGTAATCTTTTTTTCCCCCTACCTAAGATTTAAAGGAAAGGCAAGTGTTGCCTGTGTTGCATTTTGACTCTCTCTGGGCTATTTTTCCAAGACAGTATGAAACCCCAGGCTCCAAATTTGCATTGAAAGTTACTTTTGCAGTAGGAACTTAAGAAACAGAAGGAATTAAAAGGTAAATGCTTGTTGCAGCCCTTTTGGCCAATGGGTACTGGCTGTGCAAGAGGCTTCCTGGCTGCCTTTGACACGGCGTGGATGGTGCGGAGCTGGGCGCAGGGCAAGCCCCCGCTGGAGATCCTGGCTGAACGGTGAGTGCTGCTTTGGTCCCCAGCATTTCCAGGGCTTTGAAGAGCCACAGCAGTGCTAGAAGGCAGTGGGTTTCAGAAAGCTGGCAGGAGAAATATTTTTAGGGTTTAAATCTTTGTGTCACTTAAGTGTGATCCTGAAAGAAATAAACTAAAGAGACTTTGTATCAAAAAACCCAATCCTCCAGCCATCTCAACACCTGGCTTTTTATCATAAAAAAAAAAAAAAAAAGTCCTGGAAGTAGTCTAAATAAATTCTTTAACACTAACAGCTTTCAGAGTTGGTCTCTGTGATTTTAACTCTGCAGTTTGGCTTAGTGATGCTCTCTTTAGGCCGATAAATATGTGGCACAGGAGAATTGTTACAATGCTGCGCCAGAAGCTTTTTTTGACTGGAACAAGAAAATCTGTTGCTGAGTACAGCAGCAGACCTGGTGTCACCATGGTCTGATAGTTGAAGTTGCTGACTTAGGTCCTGCTGGCAGCCACCCTGCTCTGCTACAGCTGCCCAGGCTGTTTTGGGGCAGATACGTAATAGGAAGAGTCATGGTTGTGGGAATGCAAGCAGGAGCTTTACTAACGACAGCACTTTGATAAGTTTTAAGATAGAAGCCTGTGGGATGACTCAAACACGCCCTAGTCCCAAATGGAAAATTGAACAGCATAGTAAAAAAAAGCTGTGGTGATTACAGGAATTGCAGAATGACAGGATTTAGTGCTGTTATGTGGTAAAAAAGTTACTCCTTGAGTAGATGTTAAAGCAAAACCAGATTGGATGATGTAAATTCCTTTTTTTTTTTTTTTTTTTTTTTTTACCTTCTTTTTNNATTGGATGATGTAAATTCCTTTTTTTTTTTTTTTTTTTTTTTTTTACCTTCTTTTTCTTGCTCACTTCCTGCCTCAGGAAAATATTGGCATAAGCTCTAAGTGTCCATCTTGTTGTCCTTTTTCTGTCTGGCATCCTTCTGTTCAATGGGGATAAGAAATGGGATGGATGCATTATGCATTTAGTCCGTAACACTTGTCCTGGCAGAATCAAAATAAGGTTTAGGCAGCTGCAAAAAACCCCCAATCTCTTTATATAATAAATATTTATTTTAATACATAACTCTTGAATCTTTTTCCTCTTCAAGGGAGAGTATTTATCGACTCTTGCCTCAGACGACCCCTGAAAATATTAATAAGAACTTTGACCAGTACACCATTGACCCGGGAACAAGATACCCAAACTTGAACTCGAGCTGTGTTCGACCTCACCAGGTCAGTGCTTAAAAGGCTTGCTTTTAAGCCTGTGAAATCAGTTCTTTTTTTGTCCAGGGTAAATAGAGCTGCAAGGAGTGTGTAAACAAAATCTCCAGGAGTCTCCTTAATTTAGAGCCAGCGGCTGATAAAGTTAACCTGGAAACAAAACTAGTTTTTTGTCTGATGTTATGCTGGTGATTGCTTTTCCTTGTAGGTGAGACAATTATATGTTACCAATGAGCTACAGCAGTGTCCTCTTGAAAGAGTGAGCTCCATTAGAAGATCAGTGAACCTCACAAGACAAGGTGAGTGGCATCTCCTGCTCACTGTGGCTTAACATTTGTGGCCTTCTGAGCACATGGAAGCTGAGTGCAGTGTTTGCTCTCCTGGTTGTGCAGAGTCAGATATTCGGCCCAACAAGCTTTTGACGTGGTGCCAGAAGCAGACAGAGGGATACCGAAATGTTAATGTCACTGACCTGACCACCTCCTGGAAGAGTGGCCTTGCTCTGTGTGCCATCATCCATCGCTTCAGGCCTGACCTCATGTAAGTGACATTGTGGGGGTGAGGCATTTGTCAAAGGGTAGTGTAAGACCAGCCAGAACAACCCTGACACGCTGCAGTGCCCTTCTGTGGCTGCTTTCTGCAAGGAAGTGCACACCATGGCCAGGTTTGGGGGGTGGGCAGGGTGGGGTTGGGTTTGCTTTGTTTCTTCTGTATGTCCTTGCATGCTGTTGAAAATGAAATATACATGCTTTCAAAGAGCTAGGAAGGCTTTGAACTGTATGATTTATCATGTTTGTGGGAGTCATGTGTCTTTATTTAAAACAAAATTAGCAGTTCTGAGGCAATGTGCAGAGTTCCTGGATCCCTGGAGACAGGTTTTAGTGTCTGTTTGAAACCACAGCCATGAAGCACGGTCCTGAGTCACAGAAAGCCTGGGTGAGCCTGCAGTGAGCCATCCTCCGTGTGTTGTACTGGTTGCTGGGACAGTCAAGCAGGGAAATGTTGGACCGTGGAGGTGGAGGTTTTGCACAGCTCTGTCCAGGAGAGCACAGAGCCCTTTCACATGGGCACAGCAAGGACTGGGCCTTGAAAACTAACTGCCCTAGGGGTTGAGTGGAAGCCAGCATTCCCCTTTTAGCACAGTTTCTGGGGTCCTAGTGCTGCATGACCCAACTTCATACATCTGAATATTTTGTAATGTCCCATAGTTAGCTATAAGAGGGCCAGTGTGGAACAGGTGTCAGGAAATGGCAATTGCTGGCACTGCTGGGTGCAGGCAGTGGGGTGACTCTCTCTTCTCACCGTTCTCCAAAATGCAGTGGATGCATTCTCTTGTCTTCCTACAGAGCCTTGGGAGTCACTCATGAATTACTGTCAACCCCCCTTTATTGTGGATAAATGAAAGGAATGATTGAGCTTTTTTATGAGGTGTGATAAATTGGAAAAAATAGGAGTGGTGCCTAGAGTGCTTGCCTGTACAGTTTTTCCAGAGGAAGAGCTGAGATTTTAAGAAAAGGATTTTTTTTTTCCCTTTGGGTTAGTTTAAAACAGAATTATAGATGTTTTTAGGGGAGAGGGTGCAAAAAGCAAAGTAGTCTTTGCCGCCTGTGGAAAACATGTTCTCTAAGCTGCTCTCTACAAAGTAGATACATTTATCTTCCTGAGCTAACAGACCTCCTGCTGTTCAATTAACATTGTGTTTGGATCTTGTTGGCTTTTTTTATTCAATGAGCCTGCGGGAGGACTCGGCCACATGAAAGCCAAGCAGGCAAGAGTGGTGGCTGCCAGTGACAGCCCCCAGCTCCAGAAATGGGCGGTGGGTGAGAGGAGAGGAGAAATTCTTCCAGGATTCAAAAACTCACATTCCACTGTGAGGAGAAAGAAACTACCCTGCCTGGAGCTTCGTAATTTATTCACATGTTTATTTTAATCATGAATTTTGGAAGCTGTTCAAAAGATCAGAGTCTTAGAATAGGTCCCATAGAAAACGGATTAGAGAGTGGATAACAGAGTTCCAGATGTGTGATGTACTTACTCAGTGCACTGCTAAATTCAGTTATGACCTTGACAGGAGGTCCCTGCTCAAACTCTGTGTGGAACACCTTAAAAAAGGCAAGGTACTGCCTGCACACACATATAACGTGCTACTTCCATAGAATGCTGTCCTAAATTTATTCCTCCTGGCTTTGATGATTTATAGATCTAATTGAACCTAAGTAATCTGTTGCTAATGGATGAAGTCTGTAATAATTCAGCTGTATTTGGAGAAGGAAAAGGTTTCTTAGCACTTCTGAGGAAGAATTGCATCTCTCCATAAATAAGAGGGTCTTTTTTTTTTTCTTTTTTGTGGGACTACATCAAGGTCTGGTTCAGTGAAAAAGCTTTTAAGTTACATTTCTGGCAAATGCAGTATGTGTGATAAGGGGATCTGTGTGAGGCTCTTCCCTCTGGCACCGTGTGGGCTGTGTAGCTCTGCCCCAGCGAGGTGGCAGTGCCCTCTCCCTCCGAGGGAGCAGGGAGCCAGCGGTGCCCTGTGCTGTCCCCGCAGCGACTTCGACGCCCTGAACGAGGAGGACGTGGTGAGGAACAACCAGCTGGCCTTCGACGTGGCCGAGCAGGAGTTCGGCATCCCGCCGGTGACCACGGGCCGGGAGCTGGGCTCGGCCGGCGAGCCCGACAAGCTCAGCATGGTGCTCTACCTCTCCAAGTTCTACGAGCTCTTCCGGGGCACCCCTCTGCGGGCAGTAGGTGAGGCACGCCCGCTTTGCCGCCTGGGGAGGTGGCAGCACTTCACCCTGAGCTGCTCTGGAGCCAGGGGTCTTCTCCCAGCCCAGCCCTTCCCTCTTGCCGTTCTGCAAGAGTTACCTCGGGCTTAAAGCGGGAAAGGGGGAAAAGCTTGATTGAAGACCAAGGTTTTGTCGGTCCTTGGTGGTTTCAGGGAGTAGGAGCAGCTGGATAACTGCTGCTTGACATCATGAAGGTCATGTATCAAGTTATTGATGTGATTCCCTGGTGGGGATGACTGCACACAGCACATTCATGCTTGTCTTATTCTTTTTTTTTAAAAAACCACACTACATTGTATGTATCTACTTCTGTTTGCTTCCTCTTATACATAATTGCTACAGCACTCAACTGGAAAGCTTTGGCTTAGTCGCAATAACTTAAAACCAAATCTAAGTAAATATCCTAAGCAGTTGTTTTTTCAACAGATGCTGATGAGAAGCAAAATGGAGAAAATAATGATCTTGGTTCATCAAAATCATCAAATTTCATCTTTAATAATTATATCAATTTAACTTTACCAAGAAAACGAGTACCAAAGGTGAGTTGTGAAACAAGACTTGCCCTACAAATCTTTTTTTCCTGAAAATATGGAAATAAATTTCAGGCTCAGAAATAAGGGGTTTATATATGTACACTGCTATAATCTTCTGACTTGTTTCTACCTGCAAGAAAGAGTCCTGTAGCTCTGTATTCCTGGAGTTAAATATACAGCCATTCTATTATATACCAGGTCAAATAATCAGTTCTGTGCTAGACTGTTTATTGATTGGGAGGGAGTGCTGTTTTTTGAAAAAAACCAGAGATTTGCACAGTTTGTGGATGCTGTCAGGGTTCTGAAGGGAAGCTTTCCAACTCTTACAGAAGAAACCTGCAGTGGTGACAGACAGTGTGCAGGTTGATCAGCAGCTCTGGGATAACAATCTCTTAGTCATGCCCATGTACTTTTCTCTCTTGGTCACTTATTAATGAAAACTTACTGACAGGCCCTGTTATGTCCCTGTATTATGAAAAAAACCATCCATGCCCATATGTGCTGTGATTAAGGACTACAGGGACTTGAGGTTTTGCAGAGACCTGAGTTAACACATGTACACATCTACTGCATTTCTCAGTATTTTAATAAACTGCTTTATAAATTTGTTGCTCTCTTGTCTTGTAGAGATGTGATTTCTATTTTTTTCACCTAAAGAATTGCTCCAGAATTTCCAGATACTTCCTACACTGACTTTTGTCTTGAATATTTTTGATCTGCAAGCACAAAATATTTCAAAACCTGTGGACAGTCAATTGTCCAGTAACTTCAAATATCCTTGTTAGGAAATAATTTTTTCCTGCCACCCATACGTACACAAAACCAAGTGACGTGGTTCCCAGATAGCCAAGCAGTGAGAAACCAAACAGGCAGAATAAAATTTGCTTTCTCTTGTGGGTGACTTCTTTAGAAGAAAAACCTTTATCATGACCACAGTGTTGTTTTTCAATGAGTTGTTTGCAGAAGTAAGCAGACTTTTAGCAGTGGGGAAAGCTTTCCATTACTGAGCCATAGAGCCTCTGATTAACCTCCTGTCATGAAATAAGCCTTCTGTCATAGCAGGAGCTGGAGTTCTTGGCAGTACATGAAAGCACGAGGTGATTTGCTTGAAGGGCCCCTCTGGTTTCACACCATGGGGGCTCGTTGGAAATGAGAAGTGGAAGTGTTATTTCCCAAATCAGCCAGGGAAACAAGGCATTTTGTGCAAGGTTTTGCAGCTCTGTCTCGGATGGGCTGTGAAACCAAGCAAAGTGGGTTAGGACAGACTTGGGAGTGCCATAACCGGCTGAAACTAGCTGGGAAGTGGAGCTCCTTGGAAAGCAACTGCCTGACTTCAGGGTTTGGCTGTGAGCTTCAGTTTTAAGGTTCTTTCCCCTGCAAAAACTGGTCCTGAGCATTATCCAGGTGTGTATCTATCAAACCTTCTGTCCAGGCTTTGGGAGAGCAGAGTGTTGCTGACTGAACTTTCCATGGCATGTGGTTTGTCCTTGGGTTGGGCCGGAGGAGGGATCCTTATCTGGGCACAGGCTGTGAGAGACCAGGAAGCGGGGCCTGGAGCTGGTGTGGCTGTGGCTGTTCTGGCAGCCTGTGCTAAGCTGGATCATGTTTTCCATTCCCCTCTGAGTGTTAGCCCGGCTGGAGAGGAACTGAGATTTCCTGTGCTCCAGACTAATAAATGAAAGGAGGTGTTTACACAATGCAGGGCGCAGCCCTTTTGGAGTCTTGCTGGGCAATTAAATTGCTTTGTCTTTCACTTCTTTGTCAGCATGTTAATGAGAGTCCTTTATGTCAGATTTCTGAAAGGTAGCATCTTGCTTGCTCCATTCACTCAAGCAAAATCTGCTTTTATGTGGCCCAGGCTATTATGCAGAATCCATTGTGCTGTGTTCATCACCCTCTCTGGGTAGAGGGATGACTGTGAGTAGTGCAAAGCTGAGCTGCTGCTTGAAAGACAATGCAGCAAAGCAGACAAAGTAATTGAAATATTGTCATCTGGTTCTTTTGGTGTTTGCCCACAAATTATTAGGGATCATTCATCTTCACTGCATAATGATTTATTACAAACAGCCTATAAGTAAAAGGAAGCCTGCATTCTTTGATCTTTCTCTCTTTATTTCTTTTTGGGGTTGAGTTGACTGAGCAGGCACTAAGTTACAGCTTGGGCAAATGCAAATAGGTGGAATGTAGTTTATTGTTCATAAATTATCAACTGTATCAAATCTTCACGACTGAATGCTATAAGAAGTGATAAAGATTTCCAAGCATTGACTACTTTTCAAGTTTGTGCTGGCTGAGTATGAAGTATTACTGATTTGTGTAATCTCTAGTTGAGTAAAATAATGAAAGAAGTGCGTGGCTCAAGCACAAAAGGAGCAATTTGGTTGCTTAAGTACTGTAATGTTCAGCCAGAGTCAGGGAGATGAACCTTATGAGGGACACAGACCTTTAAGGCAGCCAGTATTTGCTCAAAAAAGGAAGTGTGACTGTTCCATGAATTCATGATCTGCAGATGACTTGAGAGAGATTTGGGGGTTACAGTAAAAGAGTGAGAGGCTTTCTGGATTTTGTTACATCTCTGGAAAACCGTGCAGTCTAGATTAAAATTCACAGAATAACTCATGCTACAAAACCTTTTTCTTCAAGGATGTGTTAGTGCTTTATGAATTATCAACTCCTCAGTACTGAAAGAAGGGAAGGCAAACACCCAAGCTGTAGGGCCTGTGTCCAGCACAGTGCACGAGCCTGTGTTCTCACGCCCTGGAGTCCAGTGAGAGCTCCCAATCAGGGGCTGTGGGGCAGCTTTTACTCCCTGATAGCTGCACCAGGAGCAATCCTGCTGAGCTAGGGGCTCTGAGGGGCAGCGAGACCCCCTGATGCTGGCACTGCTCCCCTGCCTGGGCCTGACTGAGCACAGGCCAGACCTCACCTGCCTGGGGATGGAACTTGTTATCCTGGGAGGAACTGCTGGGGTGAACTTGGGAACTGCTGCAGTTTTGGAACTTGTTTTGGCTTTACCCTTTCAGGCTGAAGGGAAAACAGAAGAAAATGAGACCAACAAAAGGCGTCGGAAAGGACTCTTTGGTGTCTTTGAGCAGGTTGGTGCTGAGGGGTGTCCACCCATGTCCAGCTCCTTGATGGGGACAACAGCTGAGGAAGCAGTGGGACCTAGGGGCCAAGGTTTGGCCTTTGGAGCTTGGCAGAAAAAAACCCTTGAATTTACTGTGACGTGCACTAAAGAAGAGCTAAATTAATTTAAATCTTTTGGTAGGGAGTAGAGCATTAAGTAAATAGCTCTCGTTTTTGTTCTAACACAAGAACATTTAAGGTATCAGGGGTTTATTTCCTTTTCCTAACTCACACATTTAGACAATTTTTTATTTGAAGCTTGGTTTTCTAGTCCATCTCTGATTAGTACCTTTGTTACTCTGCTTTATGAATAGCAGCACTGGTTAATGTTCCCTTTTACTGTACTCTGGCCCCAAGAAAATACTTTTTGGTGACTTTTGCATGCTAAACATGTCATTTTAGTATACTGCAGACTGTATTTCCTTTCACCCTTTGTTGATAAGGATGTTATCTCTCTCCTCCTTCACGAGTGTTGTGGCAAACCTAAGAAAAACACAGTTGGTTGTTTCCTTGCAGGCTTCAGGCTTTCCAAGCCAGGGGACAAACAATGGGAAGGAACAGAGTGATGGCAGAGAAGGAATGAACCAGAACAAGGTCAAATCAATGGCAACTCAGCTGCTGGCAAAGTTTGAAGAGAATTCTTCAAATACAATTCTGCGGAGACAGGTAGGTCATAGATGAGCATGAAATTCACCTCTGAAATTAAACTGTAGTCCCTCCTTGTGAAGGTGATGCAGATTTATTTCCAAGGGAAGACAGGGGTCTGTTAGATGTTTGAAGTGGGTTGTCCTTTTAAATACTTGATGCAAATTAAAAGTATTTCCCTCAATACTTGGTGAACAAATGCAACTTATATAGATTGACTGATGCTTTAAATATAACGTATTGTTATGTGTTACAGTGTCTAGAAATCTCATGTAAGTAAAATTTGTGTTATTTGGAAGTCTAAGCTGGCTGCATGCAGTATTTTAGAAGGCCTGTTGTTGCCTGTATTTTTCAAATAAAGGACACTGGATATCCTGTGGAGTCTGTCTTGATGGAAAATCTAGGAAGTGTCCAAAGGAAACCTAATCTTTTGCAAGATACGTCTGGCTGCCCTTTCCATTCCAAAACTAGGCAGAATGGAACATGTTTGTGCATTGTACATTTTCATGGTTTGTTTTTAGTGGGACTAGAGGTGTTTTAAAACAATCCCATGCTGCCAGGGTAGGGGGGAGAAGCTCAAAGTCACACTTCAGCCAGAAATAGCTGGAATCAGCAGAGTTTGGATCTGTCACCCAAAGGATCTGAAGGAAGGATGAGCAAGGTGTGGATGTTTTGACAGGAATAGTGGCTTTCTTAATTCTTTGTCGTTGTATCCATTTGTTTATTTAAATATTTAGGTCCTCCAGTAGTGTAGGCTTTATAGCTCTCCAGTGACTTTCCCTATCCTTGAACCAAAGGGGTTTTTTTTACACTACCTGGCTACTTGCCAATGCCCTGAGCTTTCTGTGTCTGGTAAGTGGCCAGAGATTTCCTTGGCAATGCTGAAGGAAGTTATTCTGGTCATAAACTCTGTTAAAAAGTACTGGATGTGTTCAGCTTGAAGTATATCTTAGATGGTAGAAGTTGCTAATAAAGTGGGTGGGTGGTAAAAATCTGCAAAATGTGTTGTTAAGCTTCATAGTAGTGCATCTTTAAAAGCAGCTTTTAATTCTTTCTGCCTCAGAAATTCTTTGAATCCTATTTACTCTTTTCTTTTTTTTTTTTCTCTCCTTCATTCTGTCTTTGCAATTTTAAAAATGCTTACAAGGAGCTAACAGATAGACCAGCCCTGCTCTCCTCTGACCCTCCTGTTAATCCTCGCTTTGCTAAACCTATGGATCCAAGCCTTTTTCCACCTCAACCAAAAAGGCAGGTAGGAAGCTCCTGTGGCTAACACCTGGCATTTACTGCTGGGAACTCTCTGATATTGCAGAACTACACAAGACCCAAAGCAATATTTGGATGGAATCTGCAGAGTTCACTGACACGTTTAGAATTGTGAAAAACACATTAGAAGTTTTAGGCTATTTTACACCTGCTTCAGCAGAGGAGAAAACTCTCTGAAAGTGTGGAAATACCCTGAAAACTGATTTTCAGTGCTGATTTCTGTGTTACCACATCTAGGCTCCAAATTGTATGAATGTAATTACACAGCTACATTTAACATGTGAGAGCACTACAGCAGTACCTGAAAATTTGTGCATGTACTCGATGCTTGGGGCTATTGTAATGATAAGGCTAAGAGAGAAACCTAGCAAAAATGTCTAAGATAAAAGTTTGAACATTGAAAAGCTGATATTGATGCCCAGGTGTTTTATTTCTATAAGTAGAACTTGTGATAAGAACTTCTACTGAAAGCTCTTTTGCAGCATCACATATATGGGGAAAAATTTTTGTCAGTGTAGCCTAAATTTTTCTCTTAGTACTGTCACTGAAAACAATCTCATCTCAAACAGTAGTGATATTCACTTTACATCAGTTTTAAATTGAAGTAAACATCCCGTGGTGGCACTTCAAGAGTAGTCTGCAGTGAAATGAGATCTGTATTGCATGTGGAAATCTGCAGGTCAGAAGCTCTTTTATGTGAAAACTCAGATTCAGAGGTGTGTTCTGAATTCCTCAGAAAATGCCTTAAATCTGAAATACATACTGATTTGGGTCAGACTAGATCTAGAACTGTGGCCAGAACTACTGTTGAAATCCTCCTAAATATAATTTGATTATAAGCCTAGTTTCAGGTAGATGTGATGCTAAAAAACCCAAACCAAAACCTTTGCTGTGAACCCTAGAAGATGTTCTGCACTGCTGCTGTCTGAGGTTGTTCACAAAACCTCACTAACATAGAGGAGGATGTCAAGGCCTGCACAAGTTGTGTAGGACTGGTTTATTTCAGTGCATGTGCACAAGCACCAGAATTGCAGTGGAAAGTGTGCAAAGAGTGATGTGAGAGCATTTTATTTCTAGTTACGTGCATGACTGTGCCGCGCTTCCGGAAGCATCCTTAAAAGCTGCAAATACTGCATGGTAGTGCAGAAAGCAGAGTTTTGTTCACTTCAAGTGTTTCCCAGTTTCAGGTGGTAGCTAGGAGTGAGCACGAGGTCAGGGAACCCAAACAGTCTTTAAATGGTTCTGCTCATATGGCCAGGAGAGCAAGGACTGTGCACAAAACAGATCCCCAGCCCAGTCTGTCAGAAACCTCTGAAAATCTCGCATCTGCCTGTTCTGCTGCATTTGTACTTTCTGGAGTGCTTGAGCGTCTTCAGCACGTGGAGGAAAAAATGAAACAGGTGACAAGCAACTTCTTTTCCTTTCCTGTCTCTTAACTGCCTGTGATAATCTGTGTACTGTGGTTTTGCTTGTTCTCTGTTGACTGTAGGTTGTATTAAGACAATAAGAAGTCTTTCTACAAACTTCTGTGTTCTGTTGACGGATGTGGTTTTAACTGAAATCTCTCTCTTTCTTTTCTTGGCTGTCCTTCCTGGCTGTCACTGCAGAAAAGAGCTCAGACCATAGCAAATAGGGAATTCCATAAAAAGAACATTAAAGAGAAAGCAGCACATCTCGCCTCAATGTTTGGATACATGGAGTTTCCAAAGGTGAATTTAAAGTTTTGCACCTGAAGAACTGCTGAATTGGAAGATGTATAAGAATTCATGAAGGGGAAAAAAAAAAATCTGTGGTTTTGGTTTTAACTTCTTTTCTTCTGTGTGGATCTGAAAAGTAAATGTGGATTCCACTAGAAACTAGTAAAAGCTGTTGTTTAATTATCATTGCATAGTTTAATTGAGGTAAAACAATCTGAATCATAAAACTAATCAGAGTACTTTAGCAGGAGAGAAAGGTGTTCAAATAAAGTATGTCTTGTGCTTAAGCACACACTGCTGGCTCACAGTTTCCAGTCAGTTGGTGAGCAGTGGTACTTGGTGCACTCTGGTTTTTCCTGGATTTCGTTATGCTTTCTCCCAGCACTGTCTTGCCTTACTGCCCACTATGAATATTTCTATTTTAAAAAATGGTACAATAATATCATTTACCATGAAGATGCCATGATGATTTCTGTGGGTCCTTACTGTGCAGAGGCAGCGGGAAGAGTAGAACTGTCATTGTTACCTTTCTGGTTTTTTTGATGCATGACTGTGAACTTAACCTGCATTGATGTCACTGTCTCTTGGATAACTCTCCTGTTTCTGCTCTACACAGAATAAGCTACCTACTAAAGGCTTATCCCATTCTCAGCCCCCAACTCCCTCTTGCCCTCCACCTCATCATTCAGCTGTTGCTGCTTCATCATCTGTTGGTTCAGCTTCCTCTGCTGTTTCTTCTCAACAGGTACTCTATTAAGAGATTTTTCATGTAAAACCCAAACTTGTACTCAAGCTGCTTGAGAAATGGCTTGGATGGAAGGTGCTGGCAGCAGGCCCGTTGTATAGGTTGTCATTCACATTTCAATCAAACTTTCTGGTTTTACTGTTGTTAGTTCTGCATGTTTGTAAGAGAAGTGTCGCATCAGAAATGGCTCAGGTAAAAGCTGAAGAAATGGTTAACATTTTTTTACTTCAGTTATGAAAATTTTGCATTGCTGCTTATTTTAAATGATCTGCTGTTGGATGGTACCACAGGCATGCTGAAGAAAGCTGAACATTATAAAGCAAACTGGACACTGTGGAGTGGGTTGGCTGGTTTTCTTGGGTGGCATTTTTGTTTCTTTTCATAAGAATATCTGTCTCTAGGGGAAAACCTGCACAATGATGGTTGTTTTAATCACATCTTAGAATGGACACGTCTTAGGATTGTATGAGCATTTACCAATACAGGCATTTTATTTTTTTTGTTTAATTATTTGTACTTTAAACTTCCTTCTGCATGTGAATAGCTAGAACTAGTTCTTTGTAACAACAGACCTTATGGAGAGGAAACATCCATACTCTGAATGAAGGAGATGACACTTGGGTCAGAGATACTCAGTTCTCACTACTGAGGCTGATGTTGCAGTGACTGCCTGGCTCCCAATCCCCAGGGAAATACAGGGAACACAGCCCTTCAGGGACACTGCAAGCTCAGCAGGGGCCTCCCTGCAGTAATCCCCTAATTCCCTTCAGTTTCTAAGTAATTCATTTGCCTGGATTTGCCTCTTACTTTTTATCACCTAAGAGGTATAGCATGTGATAGGTTTTAAGCCAAGTCATGGTTTCCAAAAGATTGGGGGCTGATGTTCATTTGATTTGGAGAACAATTGTGACTCTGCAAAGAGAATAAAAAATAAAACCCAATCCCAAGCTATCTGAAAAGCCCTTTAGAATAGTAGAACGAGGCTTTTAATCATATGGAAACTCTGTGAGCAATAATTTCATTGGGATTTTAACATCTCTTCTTGGAGAACTTTGTCCTGAGCAATCTCTTTTTTTTTCTTTCTTTTTTTTTTTTTTTTTTGATTGTTTAAAGTGCCCTGGCAGCCTTGATTAGTTTGCCTTTGTATTTAAATGGTGTGGCAGTGGTTTGTTTTCATTTGGTTTCACTCAGGCTGAGTTCAGCTGAAAAGTGCTCTCTCTAGAGATACTGGCAGAATGCAGCACAGCTGAAGCAAGAAAATCTAGTTCTGTCACCAGCACAGTAAAATCCGTATTCATCTCACTGGGTAAATATTTGGCTGGCTAAGTAGGACTGCATTTACACTTTGGCAGATCTACATGCATGAACATCTTGATGCCTGCATACACAGCTCCATGTGTTGTACAGGCTCGGGGCCTCTTGTGCACTCTGCATTTCATAGGTGTAAACATGCTGCATTTTGTGTGGTATTTTGAGGTATTTTTAAACAGCAGCTCTGGTAATGATCAGGTGATCTTTTACTCCTCCTGTCAGGGGCACATGTGGCAATAGAATCTGTCCCTGCCCTTTCATGGTCCAATTGTTTTATGTCCCTGTGTTTTATCCTTACAGATTGCACACTTTTCAGGATGTGAAAATTTTATCCTGCTTTATAAAACACTGACTAAATGTGCATTTCTATGTAGACAAAAATTCAACAGTATTTCAGATGCACAGTGTGCATTTTAAAGTGCTGTTCAACAATACATTTGGACCTCTCTGCTGTGAATATGTACCAGGAACTGCCCATGTCTCTGTTAATTTGAGGGGGCTTATGGGTCTCAAAATTTGTATTGCTAGTCTCTGTTCTGAGAATTATCATTAGCTAAGTGTAGACTTCAGTATCAGAAAGTGTTTTGGGATTGATAAACCAACAGGAAGAGCTGCTGTGTGTGGCTGTCAATGTTTCTGCTTTTTCCCAGCAGAAAACCAGAAATGTTTTAAGTTCTGTAAGGCTTCATGATCTATGACCTGTAGATATCAGCACCCTCCTATGGTTTTAAATAGCTGGTGCTGTCATTTTAATTTCAGGTGAATTCTAAGGCTGTTACCAGACATGACAATCCATTGCAGCTGTTGAGTTTTCCTTGGAACAGTATTAGTTATAGGGATACAGTTATTGAAAAGGGTGGCTATGAAACCATACTGTCTAATTACAGAAACTTGTTATTAAGTCTAGGTCCTGCAAGGAACACTTGAAAAGAAGGCTGTGGGACCTTATTGTTTCTTTCAAGACATGCAATCATTACAACTTACTAAGAATTACCTTCTGTGTGCAACAGTAATCAAAAGTACCTTCTAGCTTCAATCAGCTGTCAGAATTCACATAGCTGGAATTATGAGTTAGCATATATTATATTACAGGCTGGGCTTTGGTTATTCCTGTTTTCTGCTCAAGGTTGGATTGACCTTCAGAAAACTGTTCATCTGCATGAGTGAATCCAACACAGTGTGTCCTAAGAATTGGGAAGTTTTTGCAGTCAATTTGCTCCCTGCAGAGCTTGGACCAAGGACTTCCCTCCAATGACGTTATTACTCTAATTACCAGCAGTAAGCAGGGCTGGGGTGTTTCCTACACATAGTAACTTATTACTCAAATGTTGTTTATCTCAGAGGAAAAATATAGGTAGCAGCTTGTACCCAGAGTAAATAAATCACCCTCAAAGCAAAATAAGGCCAGGAAAATCATTAAGGATATGAAAGAACAAAGGGAAAGCATTGTATGCCTTTGGAGGCAGAGAGCATATTTCCTTTGTTTTATGAGAATGTTACTGAGGCTTACTTGGCTGGCTGTGCAGTTCTGAATAATAACACAGGGAAATAAATACAGAAGGCAGCTTTCCCTTCCCATGGTAATAGCCACCCTGGCCAACCTGCTGAAAAGCAGCATGCCCCTGACAGCTCAACAGTCTGAGGAAATCACAAATGCTTGGGATTTTAAAGTGTTTTCTGGTTGTTCCTGAAATTCACTGTGTAAGGTCACTCTTTAGGATTCCTGTTCAGCAAAGTCTTTAAAGCTGCTGGCATAAAGCTGCCTGGACTGTGAGCAGGAGCCTGTTCCATGCAGACAGTGGCCCCAGCATTACAAAGCTGTGTGTGACTTGAGTAGAGCAGTGGCCTCAGGGGCACTGATGGCATTCTCTGCGTGTCTCTGAGGGTGGCAGGTGCTCTTGGGGCTGCTCTGGTGGATCCTCATCCTGCCCTGGTGTTTCTGGTTGGTGACTGAGGGGCACTTGAACAGAACACAAGAGAATAGTTCTGTTGGAAGGGTTGTACAACAAACATCTCTTACCCCTGACCAAGTCAGGGCTGACCAAAAGTTAAAGCATGGTTTTAAGGGCATTGTTGCTAAATTAAATGGAATTCCCATTTGCTTTTACTTGGAATGTGAATCCACATTCATTATAGGAACATTTCCTTTTAATTTTTGAAGTGTATATAAACATGCAATTTTCTTGTTTTGACTGCTTTAATGTTGGCATAGATTGTTCCAATGGGTGGAGAACAGAAATCAGTCAACCTGATGAATTTCAAGGTGTAGTTCAGGCTCAAGGATACTTTTCCTGAAATTCAACTACTTGCACTTTAAGCACAGCCTTGTTATTTAACTGATTGCTCCAGTATTTATCTAGTTCAAGGAAAACTTTCTGCTTCAACTGTCTTTGAACACTTTCTTATACCATGGAGCTTGTGGACAAGAACTTGTTTGTGGCCCAGAAATTGTTCAGCATATTCAGAGGTGCGGAATTTGGGGAGGAAGATTTTTTTTTTTTTGTTGCATGTTCTTAAACAAATCAAAGGAATGTCCTTTTCCTGTAGTAGCAAGTAGCACTTCTTGTAGTTGTATATAATTTGGTGTGCCACTTGGGACAGCCTTGTGGTATGTAAGTAGCAGTTAACTTTGCAGTTGTTACCCACAAGTTGTCTAGATACTGAATAATATATTAAACAAAACCAAAAAGGAAAGAAATTTGTCCCTTAAATGACCATTTTAGTCTAAACCTGTATATTTTTACCTGTCTGGATATCAAGTTAATTATGAGATAACTTTGAAAAGAAAAGGCAAGCAGTAAAGGGTTGGACATGTTCCCTTGAATTTTTTATCCATAGTAATATTTGAAAACACACCCACAGTGCACTGTGTTTTTAAACTTGATAGAAACTGCTTTAAAATTGTTATAAAGTCTTCTGAATACTGTTGCATTTATATTTTTCTCCTTTCTTCATGTTAACTTTCCAGTATTTTAAAACCTTCAATTAGCAAGACTTGAAAATCATTTCACTGAGACAATGGGGGGCTTCCTTGAGATTTGGGCTCTCTGAGAGGCAAATGGAGTGTTAGATAGTGTGTGTCCTCATGGAAAAAAACAATGCACTGACTTCAGAAGCAGAGTACAAGACCCCTGGCCAGGGCAGGATGGACCCTTGCTGCATGTGCTACCAGAGAGGTTGTGGGATCTTACATGGACCAGGAAGCTAAAATCCCAGTCACTCCAGGAAATGTGATTTAGGGTAGAAAATATTTCTGTAAACCTGTGAAGTCTCTACTGTCTTTTTTCCAGGACCAGAGTGCCTCCCTGCTTGCTACCACTGGCCCAGTCCCAGACTTTTCCCCTGTTCCAGTCCCCAGGCAGGTGTTTTTCAGGGAAGCACAGACCATGCAGCCATCAGTCTGTCTGCTGTGCCTTTGGAGCCACAGCCCAACAATTGCTGGCTCCTTGCAGGCCTGATTGATCCATTTGGTTAAAAACAGCCTAACCTTGGTGGCTGCAGCAGTGTGATGGAGGAGATTAAAGGAGCTGTTTCCCTCTCAGGAGAGTGGTTTCTCCAGTTTTCCCTGGCATTGCAATGAGTCACTGGGGAGAGGGCGAGAGGTTGCCCTGTGAGCACCAACAAAGCAGTTCTGTGTGGGACTTGGCTCACATGTTTTCCTAGAATTTTCCCTGAAATGTCACAGTTTGGGGAGTGTTAATGTGGAGTTCGGGCCCACCCCCGTTCTGAAATGTAACAACCAAGTCCCAGAGAAGTTGAAGTGAACAATAGAGTTTTTTTAATGTCAGAATGTCCAGCTCAGATGGCCAGGCAGTGGCTCCCAGCTCAGCCTTTCATGGGCACAGCAGAAAGAAGGAGAAGCATTTGCTCCCATCAGGAACTTGTCAGTCATTCTCAGGGAAAAGTCTGTGGGCTGCACAGAAGCCTTCTGTGGCCCCAGCTGGACCATGCTGGTCACGCATGAACATGCTTGTGCTCTGCTGGACTCTCCCTCTGCTCTTTATCCTGCCTCCCTGTATCAATGTTTGCATGTGTCCAAATCATTCTTGTCTTTTTTTGTCTTTAAATTCTCCTTCAAGGGTCACTAAAGTTCTTCCTTCTATTCTTCATCTTCTCCCCTTTTCCTGGTTAGACGACTGTAGGAAAGGTCTCACGTGCAATTGGAGCTGTGGCTGAAGTTCTTGTAAATCTGTATGTGAATGATCACAGGCCCAAGCCACAGCTTGAACTGGTAAGACTAAACCCACAAAGAAGCAGTAACTTAAGAGTGGTGTTCCCAGAATGCCATCCTGACTTAAGGCCTCATTTGTGGAGCACTTGAAGCCTTATGAAAGGCCTAACACTTATTAAAGAATCAAGTGCACATTGGCACAGTATGATGATGGAGATGTTGCTCATCACGTCTTCTATTTATATTTCTGTTACTTGACTCTGTGAATTAAAACTTCAGGAGGCTTTTATTAAATGTAATTGCTGTAGAATTAGTAACAGAAGACAATTATTACTCAGGGTGGCTTCTAAAGAAAGTTTTGTGCGGTACGTGCTTATGCGGTTATTTTTAACACACGAGTGCTGAATCAGCATGCCTCCTTTTGAAGAGGGCTCTTTCTCAACTCTGACACTGTTCTGTGTTGAATTCAGAAGCGGTCTCTGGACAGAGCTGCAGCTTCTTGCCCCATTCCTCACTCTCCATCTGCTGCCTCCACTGCTCAGAGCTGTCAGGTACTGGGAAGCCAAGTAAGGTGTTGTGTTGTGGTGATGACACTTTACTTACCAGCCAGCACTAAACTCAGTTGTTTTCATCTTCACTGTAATTATCTGATCTATTAACACCATGGTTTTAAAAACACACCTGTGTGGTTGGTTTTCCATTTGCATGGTTGTTCGTTTGGAAAGATTCATGCTCTAAAATGATCCATCAGAGCAAAATGGATTGCTAATGGCAGATCTGGAATGAAGTCTCAACTTTTATGCACAAGCATGTGACAATGCCAATAGTGAGTCCTACTTAACATTAAAAAATGGTTCCAGGGCTGCCTTTTGCTGGCAAATGAAAGATGAGTTGTGTTGACTGTGTGCTGCTGCGTGAATGTGCTTTGGACTTCTCCTCCATCCCATGTGTGGTACCTCTCCTGTGGCAGCAGGGATGGTGGAAGGGGAGGGAGGTGGTGATGGATGTGGCAGGCACAGCACACTCACCTGTACCAACCTGTAACCAACCATAACACAGTAATGCAAAGTAACCTGCCTCTAATAAGAGGAGTCCAGTGGCATCTAATCAATTTCTAGTTCACTTTTCTGTACCTTTTGTGTGTATATCTAAGAGGGGGTGAGATTCGTGGCAATTAAAGAATGTTAATTACCAGCCTAATTTCAACGAATTTCCAAAATAGTTTCACGCTGTTAATATGGATTGTATTTTGAATGCATTAAAAATGTTCTGAATGTGTGTGGTAGGAAACAAAGTGATTTTTAAAGCTCACCAAGCCCCAGGTTGGGCTGTAGTCTGGGGAGGAACACGGCTGAGAGGGGAGGCACGGCTGTGGTAATGGGAAGGGTGGTTCAGACAGCAGCATTACTTTTCCTCCTGGACCTTTAAGCACAAGCCTGCATTTTCCTCCAGAATGTGTCTGAACTGAGTCTTCAGGGTGTTTTTTTGCTTGGCTGCAGATGCAAGTCTGCTGTTTGAGACTGGTGAGGTGTGCCTTCACCTTCTGGGAGAGAGATGAGCCCCTGAGCCTGGGTGGTGCAGGGTGATGAGGGAGTGAGCATTCAGGGATGATGCTGCTCTTGGACCTAAGTAATCAAAATGTTGGTGAACTCCCAGAGGGAAACTGGATGCAAGTCCAGCATCAAAGTCACCCCTTTAAAGTCCTTGTGATGTCTGATTTATTAATTGCTGCATAAACCTACAGAATTGCAATAATGAGTAATAAAAAATCTGACTGATGCTTGCTGTAATTTTGCTTGGAGTGTCCTGTGCAACGCTTCAAGCAGCTAAGGCAGCTGTCCCCTTCATAAGGATTTCTGTCTGGGTGTGGAGCCACAGCTTTACGTTCTGTTTTTTATCCTTGAACAGGGTTCTCTGCGAAAGGAATTCCCCAAGTCCATCGGGGGGAGTGACATTTGTTATTTCTGCAAGAAGCGGGTCTATGTCATGGAGCGGCTGAGTGCAGAAGGGCACTTCTTTCACAGGGAGTGCTTCAAGTGTGAAATATGTGCTACAACTCTCCGCTTAGGAATTTATGCCTTTGATGTTGAAGAAGGTAATGCAGGAGCTATTTAGGAGTATTTTGAAATGTCTGAGTATTGGTGCTTTTAGTGGAACTAGGGAGAACGATCTGGCCCAGTAGCACGGTCAGGAGGAGGTCTGCCAAATGTGCTGTTTGTGTCCCTGCTGGTCTTTGAGTGCTTGTACTTGCAGTCCTAGTCCTTCAAAAGAGTTGAGTTATGACAGAGCTGAGCTTTAAATGAAGAAATCCTCAGTGGAAGATAAGTTGAGTGACCAAAATGCACTTTGTCCAATCACAGGTCAAAGTAAGGAGGGGACAAAAGGGGTGAGGTTTCTCCAATAATATAGTGTTATTCTTATCTCCAATTAAAACTGGTCATTAAATAATGTGATCTATAAGGACAAGCCATAAGAACAGATTTACATGGATGCAGGGAACATAGTTTATTTCTTTTAAGATGTTATGGTCAGGAGTTGAAAGCAGTAGGACTGGCCAAGCACAGTGTAATTTATTCCAGGCTCTAGGCTGCTGTAGAACAGCAGAGGTTCAGATCTTAGGTGCTTCATCCCACCTAAATCCTGGGGTTTTCCTTCTTTTTTTCCTTTTCTTTTTATTTTGGAATGGAATTATCAAACTGAATCAAAATTCCTTTGCCCCTTCTAAAGTATTTGAGTAGATCAGAGTATTAAACTGATCTCCCTCTGCCAAAGGGTTAAGAATTCAAGGTCCAAGTGATTCTTCTTCAGTGTAGAGAATCTGCAAAGATGTCTTTTTGAGCTGATTATTTGACTTTTATTTTCTGCTTGATGTCTTATGTTAGTTTGTGATTTTGTATTTATGGGATGTTGGGTTTTTTTGTTTTGGTTTTTTTTTTTCTGTTTATTAATCTTATATCTGAGAGGTAGACAAATGACCTTGTGCTATTGAACTAATGTGCAAATCTATAAAAGAAACCTCTTTGGAGCTGTTAATCAGAGTCAGTGCCAGGTTTCCCATTCTTTTTGCTGCCCAACTGTTTGTTATCCTGGTTTCATTTTTTTAATAGATGCAACAGTGGTTTGTCAGTCCATATATGTATAGGTATCATATCCTATAACTGACTTTTCCCTCTTGTAGGTAAATTCTACTGTAAACCTCATTTTACACACTGCAAAATCAGTACGAAACACAGAAAGAGAAGGGCAACAATACAGATCCATGGAAAGGTATGGAGTGATTCTATTGCTAATGCAATGTTGAGGCAGCTTTGTCTGGGGCAGGGTGCAGTGCTTGTGTGTGTGTGGTAGATGTTTTCTACCTCATGTGCAGTGAAATCAGTGCTAAAATACTTGATACTCTTGGTTCGGTATTTCTGAGTTTGGTGTATTTATCATCTGGTTCTCAACAGAATTTAGCTTTTCTATGCAAAGTAAAGTTGAACTTAAGAGCAGCTGGAAATGAAAAGGAAATGAAACAAAGACTTGAAGACAAAAGCAAAACTGGACTTCAGTACTTCAGAAGCATATTTAACACTTTTCTATTTTCCAATGCTTTTTCTAAGGAGGCGATCGACGCATGGAAGAAAGCAGAAGCCAAACCCACAGAGATCACCACAGAAAGCACTTTGTCCACTGCTAGCAGTCCAGAGGACAGGTCCCCAGGTATCCTGACTTCCTTCTTACGGGGCGCGCTAAGCTGGCCCCTGCGGGTGACCAGGGATCTGCTTGACATTCCCAGCCGCCTGTCTAACTGGATGCATGGTTTCCTGCACGCTACCCACCTCCATTTCAGGGACAATGCATATAACTATACCTACCTGTACGAACTCCTGAGCCTTGGGGTGCCGCTCCTCTGCGCTCTCCTAGAGGTACTCACTCACATGTACCGGGAAGCAGAGCTGTCACTTGAGAACGTGCTTGAGTGGGTGAAAAGATTCTGTAGGGTTTGAAGCCTCCTGCGTGTCTTGCTCAGTTGTGCCTTTCAGATTTTCAAAAATGGCAGCCTGGCAGTTTTCTGGAGCGGGGGGGTTTGGTTTGGAGGGTTTTGGTTTTGCCTTTCGTGCGATTTCACGCGCGACTTCACTGAGCGGTGGATTCCTTCGATAGAAGCGAGGGACAGTCGAGATTTTCAACATGTACTGTACTGTATGGTAGAGCATGAAGGACAGTGTCCAAACACATTTCCAGAACATGGAGTCAGATGAAGGATATTTTCTAGATTATTTCCACCGCTTTATTCTGTGATCAGACCATGGGAGAGGATGGTACAATTTGAAACCATTTTTCTCCCTGCCTACTCTCCCCAGCTTTTTTTTTTTTTTTTGCTTTTTTTTCAGTTAGACCAAGAAAGAATGTGTGTTCTTTCAGAGATATTTCTGACAAATGGCTAGGTTTTGAAACCTGAGTATGGCACATAGCATTTTTTGTTCTTGCTTTCATCTTTCCTCTGGGTTATGAGGTTTATAACCTGCATGAATACGTTTCAAAAAAATCATGTACCTAATTCACATTGCTCCTAGTCATGCTTTTTACATTGCTTTACATGTGATGAATACCTTTTGTTGATAGTAGGTATTATCTGTTCTACTAATTTATTTGAAGTTTTTCAATAAATTTGAAGAGTAGTTGAGTGAAGGCTTGATTAAAATTTTAAGTCAAAGGAACTTGTAGAAAGAAGTAAACCAGACACTCCTCAAGTCAAGGCTTCCTAATTTGGTGGCTGATATGAGGAATATCAATTTATGGAGCACTCCTCTGTAACTGAAGTCACTCCTGTTGTGCCTCTGGGCAGGCACTGCTCCCAGTGTCTTTCAGAATTTTTAAAAATACAGGTTCAGAACAAGCATCAAAAGCCTATAAATGTATTCTTAGGCAATAACTTCTTACTTGGGTAGTTCATTTCAATGTGTGCAGCTGGTGGCAGAAAGGTGAAAATCTATTATTTGGAGCAGCAGATGAGTAAATTTCTTTCAGATGTCCCTCAACAAGGTCTACCTTAGTCAGAAGGTCTACCTTAATCTGTTAAACAGCAAGGACACAGTGACATCACAATGCTCAGTACTTTCAGCCTAGTTAGCCAGTGAGGTAAGCATGCTCCCTGCCTTTCAAGTACTTATTTATATTCAGAAGTTTACCGGGAAACAGGTAAATCCTTAAACATGGCAATATGTGTAGCCTAATATGAAAAGCATCTGTAGCATTTATTTGTAGCCAGAAGAATTTGGCATAAACAATAGGAAATACTGTTGCATTCAGTTAGTACCAAAATTGAGGATCACCTGCCAGTGATCTCAAATGACTGTGCTGCCTATGGGCTGGCAAGTCTTGGAGTTTGTTGTTTTGATTTGATTTGATATTTGATTTCTTTTTGGGAAAAGATGATTTGAATTGTTTTGCCTCTTAGATATGAGAAGGAAATGTGTCTGCTGTTTAAAATAAATGACAAACTGGATCTTTCTTCTAGATAGTTTGAGTTTCTTTAAACTATGAGGATAAGCTTTTCACATTTTAGGGTGGTTATGTATTTTGGGGGGAAAATTGTTATTTTATGCGCAGAACTTGAAAAAGTGCTTGAAGAAAATTGTTAGATATAACAATTTCCTTTGACGTAAATTGCCATTAATGCTCAAACGTATTCAGCCAAACTTTGCTACAACATTGAGTGGACACAGCAATAATTGCACTGACATGGTGGCCATCTATATATATATATATATATATATATGTATGTAATCTATCTGTACCTTTCTTACAGCATTTAAAAAACCTGACTTGGAAAGACTGTATTATTTTTAATAATAATTTGCTAATGATAGGAACTGTTTCACCCTAAAAAGGAGACAGTCTGCAGTGTGGTTACTCCTGCAACACAGCAAACTGCTGAGTGGCCAAGTTTCCAAATTTGGGCTGCCATCAATTTTGGTTTCAGTTTGTCAATAAGAGAGTCTTTAGGAAGCTTTCCTAAAGTTTTCTCCTGCTGTTTACTACAGCAGAGTGAGCATAATGGTAAATGTAGAGGAAATGATGATGTAGTAAGAAACTTGGAAATCTCAGGCCAATGAATTTAAAACCAAATGAATCTTACTAGTAGAAAGTGTAAAACAAGATTTAAAAAAAAATAAATTTGGTATTGGTTTTATGCAGATTTGTATAATGGGACATAAATCTCTACATTTCCACAACAGAGTTCAGAAACTTGCATAATGAAAATGTTTTCCTGAGGAATCTTAACTACCATGCACATTCCACTGGGATTTTGCAGGTGATTCTCTTGGGAGGGTTATTTTATTGGTATCATTCCAATCGGTCAAATTTTTGACTTTTGTCTTACTGATCTGCTAGTAATACTCATACCTGCTTGTCCTCATTGGTAATTGAATGAAAACAAGGCAGTTTCATTTTGGCCAGTCATTCTTTGTACCTATGTGATCTTCCTGATGCTTTCCTACATAACCAAGTGAAGTTCTGTGTTTTCTTCCCTGCTGTCTTCTCTGCCAATCTCCCTCATTGCTTTTAGTCCAATTCAACATTCCGGTGCTGCACCAGCTCACTGGCTGAAGCCTTTCTGCTCTCAGGTGATTTTTTTTTTTTCCCAGTTCCAAAATTACGTGACTAACCCTGTTGTTTGACAGCATTTCATTGTGTGTTTTGGGTTTGTTCTTTTTTAACTGTTGGAGCAATCTGTGTGTCTGGTATATTAATGGAGCTTTGGCATGATTATTTAACCTGTTGCTGAGTTCACAGTTCTAGAAAAGGTAATGTCTGTGCTCTTTGTAGGGAATGTTTTTCTCTCTGTGTCTGTGCATGTGCGCTTCCCTGTGCCTTTAAGGTAAGTTAGGCAAGTGAAGGGTTTCTTGAAAGAACTTGTTAAAGCCTTACTTCTTTCAAAGAACTGAAGGAAAGATTTGAAATAAAGTCAGGGTGTGACTACCCAGCTGATTCTCAGGGTTAACACGAGCACCAATTTGCATCAAGCTGACACAGTCCATGAGCAAGCAGTGTCTGAGCAATTCCCTGCTTTCCTACTGGAAAAGGTTCTGTAGAAAAAGTAGCCAAATTCAAGTGACAATTGTAGGCAGGCCTAAAAGTGCATGTGGTTCTCAGGCTGAACCATCAACATGCCGAGTTAGAGTGCTTTGGTTGGAGTGGTTTTATTACCTGGGCCTTGTTTGGCACTCTGAGGAATGGGTTTGTGCTCCTGCACAAGATGTTGCCACCCCTCTCCACAGCCAGCTCCCACCACGATTTAGTATGTATTTTTTACATAAGTTCCAGTTTGTATAATCACAAGGTGAGAGTCTAGAAGGAGAAGTGAATCCCAGCAAGAACCAAGGGCTCAGGCTGACCAGCAAGTGCCCTGAGTCTGGCTGATGTGCTCATAACCCAGCTGTCCCTGCCGAGGATCCCTCTCAAAGGGAAGAGCCTTTGGGAATTATCTTAGGAGCAGTTTTAGGAGGGGCCAAACACACTCTGCCATTTGCCCCATTTCACACACCTCAGGCAGGGATGGGGAAGGCAGCAGGGCCCAGAGCCCCTTGCTCCTTATCTTGCTGGTCTGTGCATTTGCATGACTCAGCCAATTGTATTTATTTGTGTATCCTAAAATGACTTGATGGCTCTGAAAATCCCCACGCTGTGCCCACACAGGATCTCTCTGTTTCAAGCATCACTTCCTGCACAAATGGCTGGGATGTGACTCCCAGTGTATTTCAGGGCTGCAGTGTGTTGTTACAAAGCTCAGCATGCTTTATTAGGAAGGTCATGACATAAAGGTCTGCCATTTCAAACCACTTCCTATTGCTGTGTTTTTTACTCTCTGTTGCAGAGTCTTCCTTGCTCTTCCTGCCCAGTGAGGAGTCTGTCCTTCTCCTAAATCTTCTGTCTTCATTTTACTTTATAATCTTAACTGAACATTTTTATTAAATAGTTTTTAACTCTGTATTTAAATTTTCACATGGAAATTCTGTATTTTGCACACGGTGAAAATTGTTTTAGCTTTATTTATGATATCTGCTGTAAACAAAAATAAATGTAGTTCTTTATAAGTCTCCTTGTTTCATCTCTTCCTTTTATAAAGAATTTCCTGGGTACAGAGACTTGGTAGTGACTTCATGCTGGTTTTGCACCTTCCTCTTGTGGTGGATGCTGTGGTGTTACCCTGCTGGTGGCCTGAGCCAGAGGCCCCAGAGTGTCACTGTGGTGGTGTCATTGCATGTGTGTCCCTGTGCAAGGGATGCACATCAAGCCCCCTGGGTCGCTGCAGATCCAGGGTGACTGGTGCTGGGATTTACCCTTTCTGGGGATGAGGAGCTGGTGCTGGTGGGCATGGGGCATACACAAACAGCATTGTCCTCTTCTCTTTGGCCTCTGCTCCCTTTGCTTACACTGTTATTTTACACATTAACACATGTCATAAAGGTAATACATTCATGTGTTTGGATTTTGTGTTCAGGAAAAGCAGGTAATAACCCAGGATAAATCTTTGCCTTTGCTCTTCGTTCTGGAGTGCTATTCCCAGTGCCTTCTGGACCCCTGGAAGCTGCAGCTCCTGGTGACTCATTGCCTGTTAACAGTTGCCTTGCTTTATTTAATTATTTGGGTGTGGTTTTTTTTAAATTTTAACTTTTGTATTTTAAGCTGGTGGTGGAATTCTTTTTAAACAGCAGGTTCTCCAAAAAAGCTTTCCTAAGTCTTCCTCCCCTTCATTCTCTTTCTTTTGCTCTCTCTGCAATTCTTAAGCTATAATCTCTTCCTTTGCATTTCAAGAAAAAAACAAATCCCAGAAAGAATAGTCCCAAGAGTTTAATGGAAAGATTGTGTGATTTTATTTTTTTTTAATGAATTAAAACTGAGCCTTACTGGAGTTGTTTGAATGACAGAAATTAATTTTTTTAATTGTTGCTAAAGACAACATTGCCAAAGAAGAGCAAATGTTATTCTCAATGAACTATTCCATCTTCCCCACCAAAGGAAAAACCACCAGGCACAGTTAGAAGTTTGCTGTCTGAGGGGGAGATGATATCCATTATGAAAACATGGGCAACAAATACTACTGAGGACAATACTTGGCACTTAATTGTAAGAGAAAGCAATTTGGGTAAAACTCAATTTACTCTTTGCACAGTTTACAGCTTTAGGCAGAGGCAGTGACAGGGAAACATCAGAGGAGTTTTTTTGTCTGCAGAAGGTGATGATTTGTTTGGCACTGAAGTGTTGAGAGGCATCAGATGTTCATTGTGTTCTCATAAAGTTTCACTCATTCCTGCTAAAATATCAGTTCGATAACTTGGAATTGGGGTAATGTTAGAGTCTGGATTTATTTCTCCTGGATTTGCAGAAGGCCCAAGCAGGCACATCCCTAGCCAATCCTGTCAGCAGAGGGATTTACCCTGCAGTAGAGAGCCCATACACTCCTGGATAAGGCAGGACACAGTGTACGGATAAGAAATAAAACAGACAGAATGATCAGAGTGAGAGGAGGAAGTTTGTGTTGTTTCCCTCACTCTTGGTCAAAATTACTACACAACAAAACCAGGAGTTCCTGCTTTGCTGCTGGTGCGTTAAGGACTGTGTGAATTTAACAGGCTGGTTTGGGAGTCCTTAAGAAGTGCAGGAAAAGGGAAAAAAAACTTGCCAAAATTGCACTTCCTTAAGTGGAGGGAAAGGGACCAAAGCGTGCCCAATTAATCCTCATTTAAATCTTGAAATCAGAGAACAAAATCTAAACAATGCTCTGGAAAGGAGATACAATCAAATAAAAAGCAATTGAAAAAACACAGAAAATTTGAAAATTGAGTGATTAGAACCAAATGAACCAAATGAACCAAATGAGATGAAATGAGGGGCAGAGAAAAGGACCAAAACTTGCCAAAATTACTCCAAATCCTGAAATCAGGGAAGAAATCTAAGAAAAGAGAGAGGAGAAGAAAACTACAGAAATGAAATCTTAAGAAAAGGAAAAAAAAATCAGAAAACAAGTGAAAACAATAAAAGTGAATGGGATGACAAGGAGTGTGAGCAGAAGACCTGGATCTTCCCCTTACTCTGCCCTGGAGTTCTCTGCAGAGCTTCAGAGTTGCCAGCACTGCCCCCCAAACTGGGATGCTGTGTCCCTTTGCAGAGCTGCAGTTGTTTAATCGAGAGGCTCACCCTGCCCTGGCACTGGGAGCCTCCCCAAAACCTGTGGTTCCAGAGCAGGGGACACCAGTGCCTCTTTGCAGAGTTAATGCCCTCTAAGACCTGATGGCACAGCTGCCATTCCAGCATGAAAAGGGCAGATGCTGGCAGGCTCAGGAGCTGCTCTGTCTTTCCTTCTCTTTGCACAGCTTCAAATGGGTTCTGAACTTGTCTGTTGCCACAAGGGCCATTTGGATTGAAAATAAGTACAGAGACGTGACTATTTTCTTTATTAAATTCCTTTTTTTGAAATGCCAGGCTAACCTTTCAATCTCAAAGCCAGGCAGCATTAACTGCCTAGGTGTCTGTTAATGAAAATCAAACATGTCAGCATTCACTGAAGCTAACCCACCTTTATTATAATTATGCTAAGCCTTTAAAATTAAAAAGGTCTTGCAGGTTTTAAACATACTTGATTTGAATAGAAGAAAACAGACAAAACTTCTTAAAATTGCTGAAATTCAAACACCAGCCTTTCATTAACTCTACCAAGAAGAGTAATTTCTGTTCCTCTGAGTTTCTTCTAAATTGCTACAGCTGTGAAATGCCAGTGAAAGTTGCTTCCAAAGCGTGTCTTCCAACCTCAAGCAAATCCTATGGTCTGCATTTTTCCACAGCATTATGGCAATTAGTTACTATAATTGGCTTTAATTTACTTCTGGCTCACTCATTCCTCACATTCCAATCAAAACATTGAGTTTTGAAATGCACTGAGTTCTGCAATAATATTTATGTTTTCGAAGACATGACATGTTTGCAGATGACTTGAATCTTTTTATCTGAAAGATCATGTCACTGAAGAGAAGAAGACATTATATATTAATGCCTGGTGCAAGTATACATGTTAGTCATGTAAATATTTCCCCAAGTCTTTTTCCTTTTCTTCATAAACTGTGCTCACATAAAGAGAAGGGAGGCTTTAATCTCATCAGGTGGTGGGCTCCAAACTTGTTTGAAATGGATGGAATTGCTGAAATGTTATTTTGGAGCGTGAAATGATGACATTTCCCTGTTGCTATAGTATTGAATTTGCCCTTTCAGCATTTGTTCTGCAGGTATTCATTCATTCATTCACGTCTTTGTTTTAAGGGTTTTGGTGCTTTGAATCTGTGTCCAAAAATACTGTTTTGATGGACACTGGAAACTGAGAGTGTTGTTGCTGCACTCCAAATTCATAATTAATACATGCCTTAATATACCAGACTAACACAGATTGCTCTAATTAAATATATATTTACTCTAAAATGATAGAAGTAGTGTGTTATCGTAGCAGGTTTTGTTTGAGAATCAATCTTTCCTAAAGACACATATTCAGTATATCTAATAGGTTTCCTCTAAGTTACTTTTTTTTCTCCTTTGTCCCTGTTAATTTTTGTTCAGTTTGTATTAGCACATAAATGTGCACTGTCCCCTCAGATGCATTAAAAAAATCGTGGGGGGTCTCTCACTGGCTTTGAGAGCTTCAAATTCCCTGGTTATATTTTGTGCCAGAATTCAGAAGTGTTTGTTTACGAAGTAAGTGATGGAGACTTGGAGGAAGTGCTTTGCTGCTGAAGAACTTGAGTAAATGCTTCCATGGGCTCACAGGAGAAGGGGAGGAGATGGTCTCCTGGCAGGGGGACAGGAGGAGGGGGCTCCTCCCTGCACCAGGGATGGAGAAGAGGTGGCAGGAAAGCCTCTGTAGGCCATGGTGGTTGGAAGCCAGGAGGGTGATGTGGTCCCGCTGCCCCAGGAAGCTCAGTGCCACCCCATGGATAATGGGAGCAGCAGTTCCCTTGAGTCTTTGCTGCGTCTGAGCCACAACAAAGTGGAAATTGCTTCTGTGCGAACCAAGCATGAGGAAATATAAGGGGAGATGTGGCAAGAACTGAAATCTGTGATATGTCAATCATACCTTTTGTAGGATTCCTTTTCCAAGGGCAAAACCCTGCCTGGTGTTGTCTCAGGTGAGATGAAAAGTCAAAGGTGGGACAGGACATTGGTTTGGGAATGCTCTGGAAGCCTGATAGCTTCTGTGGAACACCTCAGTGGGATGTCTTCAGCATCCTGCTCTGACACGGGCAGTGCTCCCATTGCAGCCTTGTGTGTTTTGAGCTCAGGCTGCAGGATGCAGCTGAGGCTCTGACAGGTCTGAGCTTGGGTTTCACTCTTGTGGGCTGCTGAGCCCTGTATTTCAGCAACACCAATGTCTAACCAAGCTGGAGGTGTTTCCCCATTCCCTGTGCCAGTCCCACGTAGGCTGTGCTTCCCTGGGGAGTGCTTTCTGCTCGGAAGCTCGCCCCTGAGCTCACCGGGTTCATTTCAGCTGTGCTTGGGCAGCTCTGGTGCTAGCACAGCTTCCTTCTGTCCCCACAGCTTTCCTGAAGCACTGCTGCTTTGGAAGCTGGACTCAGACTGCTTTTTTGGTTTACTGCACAGTGAGGAGTCAGGCAGTAAAGCGGGCTGGGTGTGCTACAGATCAGTTTGTGGTCTGCTGACTGAATTTCCTAATGCCGGTTCTTGATGCCAGCTGGTGTTTGCTTTCACCATCAGAGCTGCCCACGTTTGTGAGTAACTGCACTTTAGCTCCTGTCAGGGCCTGAGTCAGCAGCTCCATACAAGGCCAGGCAGGGTCCACTTGCCCTGTGGATGAGTGATGAGGTGACACAGTTTAAGGGCAGGCCAAGAGCCTTGGGATTGCCGGCCAGGAATGCAGGATGCCAGTGTGACTGGAGCCTTTAGTGGGGGCACTGTGCTGTGGGGCAGCTGCATACTAGGGAGGGTGAGCCCTGTGCCAGCCCTGGGTGCCAGGCACCCACACCCTGCTGACCAGAGCAGCACTTTGGGTTTTGCTGGTGCCTTTCACTTGGGGACCGGAAAGGTGGCTGGGGCAGTTTCGGGTAAATGCTGTTGTACTGTTCCTGCGTCACAGCCCTCACACCCTCACAGGTATGCCAGAGGCATCAAAACATCACATCCCAACTGCAGGTTGGGACAACTTAATTCCAGGAGGTTTCATTCTTCCTCCCTATCCCCCAAACAAGGTTCACAAGGAATTGTTTCTTGTCTGCTTTTCCATAGCTGTGGAGCAGAGGTGGAGCTGCCTGCCCTCATGGCAGGGTAGCTGTGACAGGGCTCCTTTTTACTGCCAGCAGCAGGCAGGGATAATTTCTTGTACCCTCTGGGGCCCTGCTAGGGGGTCTCCACCTGGTCAGGTACCAGAGCCTGTGTTAGGTGTGTGGGGAGCCCCAGCCTGGGCAGATCAGGAGCTCTTGGAGTTGTTTTCTGGACCAGCCTCCCCACAAATACTTTGTTTCTGACCACCAGTACCTTGAGTGTGTTGTGAGCCAAAGAAGAAAGGTAGATATAATTTTAAAATTTGTTGTTTCCTGGCTCTGTTTGTGCTTTTCATCTGCCTTCAGGGATGTTCTCTGGGTTTGTGTGAGTTTCCATACTTTGGTTGACTTGGCAAGGTTTGCTCCCCCTTTCTTCTTATGTGGGGCTCCCATTTGTTCTGACTCACTTTAGCTGAGAAATCCCACAGGATTTACTTAAAACCAAATTCCCCTCACATGGCTTAGAACCAGCTAAAGATGAGGAGGGAGGAGAAATGTGAACACTTCTGGCTGTTTGTGGCCCAGCAGCACTGACTCGACAGGGAGCCGGCTGCAGCTGCTTTGCTTGGGGATTTTCGGTGGAGCATCTCTGCCCATTTTAGTCCATGCTGGCCAGAGGCTTGTGAGGAGCAGCCACTCCTGAAGGAGCTGTTCCAAGCCAGCTGGTGTCCGAGCCGCTTGGCACGGCGCTCCTGGCGGGGAGGGAAGGATTTTTGGCAGAGCCCAGGCTTTGTGCCATTGTGGGCAGCACGTGCTGTGCCTGAGGTGGGGAGGAAGCAGCTGGCCCGGTCCAGCTGCCCCGGCAGGAGCTTGGCTCTGCCCGGAGCTGGCGGGTTCCCAAGGCCGTGTCACCTCCGTGCAGGGTGGCAGCCGTGTGATGTGGCTTGGCAGATGAGTCAGGAGCAGCAGCAGCAGCAGCCCGGCCGGAGTCAGGCTGCCCTGGGGAGCAGGATCAGCACCAGCAGCATCCCCTGCTCATGTCTGGGGCACTCAGATGCTGCAGCGATCTGCGCCTTACGAATGGTAATGGGAGAAGGTGTCAGAGCCCCGGGTAGGCAGAGCTAAGCCCCTTTGGAAAAGCGTCTTTGTCAGGGCTGCAGTGGCACGCTGCTTCTGGGCACCTTCCTGGAGGGGACCGTGCCAGGCACTCCCGGGGGACCCTGGTCTTTCCAAGCTCAGCAAAGCCATTGCCATCGCCTCTCCCAGCACGGCGAGCTTTCAGGGCTCTCAGAATATTCATGCAGCTCGTGTCTGTAACAGGCAGCACAACACAGACAGGAAAGATCCCTCCACTGCTGTGCTGCACTGTCAGCTTTGCCCTCGTACCCCAGGAAGAAAGGCAGCCCAGAGTATTAGCAAAACCTCTTGAGATCCCAGTCCTGGTCTCACATCCCTGGAGATGTTTCTTGTTTCTGGGCACTGGGATGACTTTGGCTTTCCCCACTGTGGGGGCATCAGGGGACATCTACTGCTGTGTTCCTGCCCCTGTCACAAAGCCTTTGTGGGACAGTGGTGCTGCATGAAGGCCCTGTGGGATGCCAAAATGCATCCAGACTGAGCTTACAAAAAGTTATTTTAGAAAGCAAAAACGGCAAAAATGCTTTTTAGGTGATGGTGGGTTATCACTCTGTAAGCAATGTGAATTTTACAAGCCTGTCACTGAGAGAATTGGGATTGCACTGAACTTTGAGCGAGCAGAAGAGCTGTGCTGAATTTGCCTGCTTTTGGTTAGCAAGACAATGCCTTGAGCCCGTGAGCTTCCTGAAGGGTTCAGCCAGGGAGGGCATCTCCAGAGAGATGGAGGGAAAGGTCTTTTATAATATCTTTGTTCCTCCCTGCTACATCTCTGACTAATTCAGACCTGGTACAGACGTTGCTGTCTCAAATGCAAAGGTGAGCTGGCACAATATTGGATTAAAACACTTGGCATGACACTTAATGGAGAGAAAAACTATGTTTTACTGGAAAGGGGTTTGTATCTGGATCTGTCCTTGAGGTCTGCAGGGGCTCTTTGGCCAAGCTCATGTATTGGAGTGAGTTTTTCCAGCCCTGACCTCTGGGTGAGAGCCAACCCAGGTACAAGCCCTGCAAGCTTGAAGCCTTAGGAATACTTCTCGTTATCACAAGGCTCAGCTAAATCCTTGCCCTGTAAGGAAAGCAGTCGTTTCTCTGCCCATGTGAGGAGGATGAGGTGAGTTTTGAAATGCAGACAAAGGAGAAATTGTCTGTATCCCCATTTATCATTGTGTTTCAGTGGGAAGGCCAGATGAATATGTGCTTGTTCTGTTCAAATCACTGGCTGTGTTGCTGCTGTTTTAAGTAGCTGAAGGCAACGAAGCTTCACTGCTTGCATGAAAAAAGAAAAAAAAACAAACCTCTACCACCAACCAAACAAACCAACCCTAAAGCCATGTCCTTTGGTCTAAATGCAAGTCAGTCAAAGACTGGGGCAAGGTTGTGGATGAGAAGGACCATCATATATGGGTGACAGCAGAGTAAGGAGGAAGTTAACACAGCTGAAGGAATGGAAGACATAAATTCCTTTAATCCTCTCAGCAAGTTGGAGCTGTGTACATGCAGACCCTACAGCAGCAGGGACACCCCGAGCTGTGCTGCCTGCAGGACCTGCAGCTCCTGGCCAAGCAGAGCCTGGGGGCTGCCCTCAGCCCTGTGTAGGACAGCCCCAAAGCACAGGCAGCATTTGGGAATTAGCACCTTGGCTCCCCGGCTGGTTCAGGGAGCTCCAGCACCCAGAAAGGGCACAGCAGTTGTTGTCAGGAGGTTTCCACTTGAGCCACTGCTGAGGGACTCTGGTGCTGCCTGTCCCTGTGGCCGTGCTGGTGGGACAGACCTGCATGTCCCCAGTTTGATATTTTCCTCCCACTTATACAGATGTCATTTAGAAGCACCAGGGTTGAATTTGGTGCAGTAGAAGGACCACACATGGGCAGTGAACCTTCCCACACCGGGCTTGTCTGTGCTCCTCCACCCCCTTCTGAGGGTAAATCGAGTGTTTTGGCCAAGGATTGGTGGGACTCCAGTCCCAAGTGTGCTGAGGGGCAGGCTAATTCCCTGCTGGAAGTCTTTAGCATGCTGAGGCACAGGGAGTAGGAAATGAGGAGTGAGCATGATGGAAATGAAGTAAGGCCTTAGGCAAATGCTATTTTGAGGGACTGTTTCCTGAGGCCTGGGGTTTCCTCTGGTAACGCCCCGTGCTGCCACGCAGAGGTCAGTGGCATGGCACCACTTTGCACAGGCAGGAAATGGGTCTGTGCCCTTTCCATCCTGCACACAGGATACCTCTGCAGATTTTACTTTTTATAAAGCTCACTTCCTCTGACTCAGTCTCATGGCTTCTAATAGAAAATCTCCTGTCCTGGGGAGGAAATGATTAGAGTGCTGGAGCATCTCTCTTAGGAGGACAGGCTGAGAGGTTTGGGCCTTGAGAACAGATGACTGAGAGGGGACCTTATCAAAGTTCATCAGAATCTGAAGGGAGGGTGAAAAGAGGGGAGAGCCAGGCTCTGCTCAGTGGTGCTGAGCAATAGGACAAGAGGCAGTGAACAGAAATTGGTGCACAGAAGGTTTCACCTGAACGTGAGGAAGAACTTCTTTACTGTGCAGTGGCTGTGCGGAACAGGTTGCCCAGAGAGGGAGTGGAGTGTCCCTCACTGGAGATACTGAAGAGCCAGGCACAGACTTAGGAAAGGACTCAAGCAGCAGCAGCATAAGGTCCTTCACTAGCATTCTGAGGTCCTGGCAGTCTCAACCTGCACTATGATGGGAATCGGGCCACTGAGGTTTACAGCCTGGTTTCCACCCTGAAGTCAGAATTCCAGAAAATCAGGGTCCTCCTGCTCAGCCTTGCTGATGTCTCACTGAGGACCTTGCTGGTGCTGCAAGGATGGGTGGCTGTTCAGGATTCAGGGAGAGCTGTGAGGCTGGAACTTTCTGAATGACCTGCTTCTAATTTAGCCTACCATCCATTCAGGAGCATAAACGTGTGCCTCACTTTTGTGTAAGCACTCAGCCTTTGGGCTGATTCAGCAGAGATTAGTTCACACAGCTCTTCTTTTCTAGCTGCAAAATAAGAGCTTTAAAGAAGTCCCAGATTTCTTTTTGGAAGCTTTGTTTGTATCAGAACATAACTTCTCCTTCCGGATCCTCCTCAAACACCAGCATGGCCCGTGGCAGAGGCACAGTGGTGGCTGGCTGGATGTGTTTGCACTGCTGTGGGGGAGCAGGTAATGATTGCCAGGGGGGATCCAGGCCTGTGGAGCTTTGGGCTTTTGTTTGGATTGGCCACACTGTCCCCCCACGGTGCTTACAGGAGGCTGGCAGCAGCACATCCCTGCCTGAACTCACTCCAGATCCCCGTTGTCCTCAGGGATTGAGAACTCCCCTACTTTTCAGAAGGGACCAGTTGGGTGTGTAACATCCTCAGAGCCTACAGAAAAACCCTGATGGACATCTCTGCTTTCTGTTTGAGCCTGTTAGCCAGGGTGCAGCCCTGTGATGAGGTTCTAACATTAAGCTTTCAGATGCCCTGCGGAATGTGTAAGCCAGTGTTGGAGTTAACATGCCCATGTGGGTGTCCCATGCACTGAAACACCAACATGGTCCAGTCTCTGCGTCTGTGGAGCTGAGTGCAACATAACTTATTCAATTTGTATGTCACACTACAAATACTGATAAAATACCTTAGTAAGGAATGGGTTTGCTGTCAAATCCTGGAGTGGTTTGGGTGGGAAGGGACCTACAGAGGACTAGTCCATCCCCCTTTCCATGGGCAAGGGTGCTGCTGCAGGATGCTGGTCTTAAACCTGGTTGGTATCACTGTGGATGTAAACTTGCTCAGAAAACTTGCTCACTGTTTTAACAGCTCCCTGAGAGGGTCAGCTCCTGGGTGCAGAGTTCAGGAAGGGGAGAGATTGTGATGTCAGAAAGAAGTTTACAAAAAAAAAAAAAAAAAAAAAAAAAAAAAAAAAAAAAAAAAAAAAAAAAAAAAAAAAAAGAGGAATGCAATAGAAAAAATGCAAGCACAGAAATTTAGCTCTTCAGAGAAGTAATGGTGCCATCCTTCCCTGTCACCTGTTGTCCTGGATGGCACCTTGAGGTCCTTCACCAACTCTGACTCTTACATGTCCCTCATGGTTGGAAACTGGATGTGCAGCAAGCTATTGCAGAGGGACTGGAAATATGTTCACATTCAGGAACCACGCTGGGAATCACTGTAGGTTGTCTGTCTATCTGTCTGTCTGTGGGTTTTGATGGTCTCCAGCTGTGTGTCTGTTAGTCATAAACATGTTTTCTCCTCTTTCCTGTTAGCGTGGCAGGGAAAGCACAGTGCATGGGGTGGGAAGGAACACACTGAGTGTGCAAGCCAATGGCAAAACTGACCTTCTTTAGCAGCCACTTGGGCAGTGTTTATTGCCAGCATGGGTCCAGAATGTATTGAAGGAGCTGGCAAACGATTATTTGCATTTGCTTGCTTTGATTTTCATGTAAAATGCACCATCTTTTAAAGAGAAAGTTGAGTTGAAGGACTTGGGGTTTACAAATTGGCTCAAAACACTGATTTCTACTTGGCTGCTGGAGTCCGCAACATCCTTGGGTGGGTGGCCTGGCTGGGAAAAACTAGAAGTCAGACATAAAAATCAGAGAGGCATGAATTTCTTCCCATCTCCCAGAGGAAATTAAACCTCTGCAGTCAAGGAGCACGTGGCTGCTGTGGTGCTGTTAAGCTGGATGTAGGGCCTGAGCACAGTCAAGATAAAAAAAAAAACAAAACTCCTGCAGGGAGAAGGATGGGGTGAGTGCACTCCTGCAATAAATGAAGGCACTGCAAGTTAAATAGGAGTTTAATTGATGTTAACTACATGGTTTGCTCTAGTAGATGAGAAAATAAGCCATGTCCCCAGTTTGATATTTTCCTCCCACTTATACAGGTGTCATTTAGAAGCACCAGTGTTGAATTTAATGCAGTAGAAGTACCACTCATGGGCAGTGAACCAAGCACAGGTGCCCTCCTGGAGCTTGTCATTTGTCCCTTCTGCACCAAGCCCCAGGGAACTTTGCAGCTGATATTTTTGTATCTACAAATCTATTTTGTGTCTATGTATCTGTATCTATTTGGGTGGGAAGTTGTGGATGGACCAGGTTGCTCAGAAATTATGGATTTCACAGGAAGAGATGATCTCCTGTCTTAATCACTTGGGATGAGGGAGGGAAATATGGCTTTATTCTTTATTCTGTATTCCCCCTGCCTGGATGTGAAGTTCAGGGATAGTGCTGTTCAACTGCTGGGATGCTGCTGCTTTTCACAAATCAGGGTATGTGTTTGTTGTCTCATGCAATCAGCATATATAACCTGAAGGGTCTGTGTTCATTTTGCTCCTGCTGTCCTAAACTGACCTAAACTTGCAGTGTGAGGCTGAAGGGTGGTGCATCTGCCTTCTGCCACACCACAGGTCCATAAGGGGCTGGAAGAGCGCCCATAAATCCCTACTACTGTGGCTGGCACGTGTGGCACTGCTGCCACGAGGCACCAGGCTGATGTCCATCCCTCTGAACAGTGCCAGGACCAGCAGTTGCAGGAGCTGAGGATGCTCCTGAAGGTTCCTTCTCTCTGGATCCAAGCTGAGGAGCCCTGACAGGCTGCACTGGGCTGGGGGGAGTTTTTGCCACGCCAGGCTGTCGGCTGTGCACACGCCTTGCCCATGCCGCTGGGGACAGCACAGGACCCCGGGCAGAAACCAGCTGCCAAGGACCACTCAAGTGCAGGGGTGAGGTGCCCCGTGGACTCCCTCCTCCCCTAACAGCCTGCTGTCACCTTTGTGCCTTCCCAGGCTGCTGCCTGCCCGTGGCTGACGAGCCCAGCTCCCCCAAGAAGGCGAAGAGCATCCCTGAGCAGCAGGAGCTGGAGCGCTGGTTCTGCCCCCCTTCCCCCGAGTGGGCCATCGTGAGGGTCATCCCCGAGGAGGAGATGGCTGAGCACAACCTCCTTGCAGTTCGAGTCATGGTCACCAGTGATGCTAGCAGGTACTTCAAATGCAAGTAAACCTGTAAGAGCAGGTTGGTTTTCTCTGGAGTGCTAAAGAAAATCATTAGATATAGTACTGGATGTATGTACAATCATAACAAGATATAGTACTGGATGTAGGTACAGTTGGGGGGGGGGGGAAGAACCAAACAACCCCCCCCCACAGATCATCAGAATAATGATTGTTCTTAACTGCAGCCATAAATGCCCACAAGGCACATGAATCACTTTGCAGGAAATCTTCAAACATTTCCATCCCACACAGGGGCCTGAATCAGAGGGATGAACATTGCTGGGATCAGCTTGGGTTCAGCTCCTGGAATGGAGAGGTTTTGGTACACAGGGATTTGGGCAGTGGGTGTGTTGTGGCAAAAGGTGCTTCCTGTGAGGTGGCCACCTCCCACCTTGGGCCCCATCCTGCAGCTCCACACCCTGGGCCTCTGCTGGGTTTTGAGAGCCTGCCCATCCCTAAGAAATCTGAAATTTCATCAACCTTGGGGAGCGGTCAGAGGAAGTGCAATTTAGAATATATTCGCTTTTGGGCAGGGTTCTCTGGAAGTTTGTTCCATCTGAAGATTAGATTGGTTTCCCCTGAGTAAAGCACTTTTCCTTACTGAGAACTAAAAAGTAAGAGGGGGAGTGAAAAGGAAAAAGAAGAAAAGGGAGGCCCAAGAGACAACTTGCAAACACTTCTGCTCTGTAGGGAAGCTCATTCAGATTCCTGACACCGTCTAAACACCTGCTTGTGGTGCTGTGTGCAGCTTTTGGAGAGCAACCTGGCTCTGAGAAATGCAGCTTTCTGCTGTTCCCTGAGGGGCTGTAAATGGGGTCTGTGCTCTGTGAGTGCTGGGTGCTCTTACAGGGAAGGATGAGCCTGTCCACGAGGAAATGGGGAACACAGGGAAGGGCTTCCTACCTGATTGACGGCTGCCCTGCAGAGCATCCCCTGCTAACACCCTGCAGCTGGCAGGGCGTGCCGGCAGGATGGGAGCCGGCTAATCCCCCTGATCTGAGGGATCAGCTCCTTTCCCCGAGGCTGCACAGCAGGGCCCCTGGCTCCCTGCCAGCAGGACCTGGCGCCAGGGGTGACAGCACAGCGGGTGCCAGGGGCTCTGAGGTGAGCCTGCTCCAGCCCCTGCCTGAAAGGGAGGACGAGAGAAACAGCCAGTGACAAATGGCACTGCTGAGCTGGCTGCAGGGGACTTGGTGGGACTGGGAAAAGGACCAGCTCAGCGACACAGCTTTGCAGTTCAGGCTTTAGGTACTGTGAATAATGACCCCTGTTCCAGCAGAGATGAGAGGAGAAACCTCATGCTACAGCACTTACCTCCTTGCTGGCCAAGGAAAATATACATTTTTCCCTTTAAAACAGAAAGATATCAATCAATGTTAATGGCAGGACTTTTTTCTTTTTCTTTGGTGTGGCATTCTGCCCAATCTCAGTGTGGTATCTCTCCGTCCTCACAGGGTCTCAGCTATCAAAGCCTTCATATATTTATATTTTTTACATATATATGTCTATATCTGTCTGTATGGTTGACACGGCTTGAAAGTCAGCTTAAAAAGTGTGTTTTAGCATGAAATTCAAGGCCACTCTGATTCAGCCTGCTGAGAGAGCAGTGCACCTGGAGAGGCGCTCCCTTCCCTGCTGTCCTGCCTGTCCTGGCCTCCCAGTACTGCTGGTTTGATCTGGGTGAAGCTGGGGGCCAGGACTGGTGGGTGCTACCCAATTGTGTGGCCTTGTAGGGCCTGCAGCCTCTCCTTTACCTCCTCTTCCTGCTGGGCTGTCACAACAAAACTCTGCTTTGTGCTGTATCAACACAGAGCAGCGTTCTCCTGCCACGCCACCAGCACTGCTCACGGTGGGAGCTCTTCTTTTGAGGCACAGCTATGAATCATCACAGTAAACCTAAGAATTAGCTTGGCCCTATTGTTTGCTTTCAAATGAGGCTGAGTGGGATCCTGCTGCACTCATTTACGGCAGCGGGATGTGGTCACATCAGAAGGGCTGACACTGTCTGTTCCCTACAGTCTGGGCTTCAGAGATGAAAGAAATGGCCTAGTTATTAGAAAAAGGGCTAATAATCACCTCAAACAGTTGTTGTACCCTGAGGCAAGGTCAGGATGTGCATGTCGTCCACACGTGTGTTTCTGTGGTGGATTTTTAATTACATTTACACAAGGGGATGCCATAATCTGCCTCTGGGATAAACTCAGGCGCCTCCCTGCTCTGCTCAGTGTTCCATGGGCTGGCCCAATGGCTCCTAGGAATGAGGAGAGTTCATTTCCTGCTTTCCTACAGACACCTTGTGCACATTTGAAGGCTGCTTCACTCAGTCCTCTCTCTCTAGACTCGGGCTTACAATTTCCAGCTTCTGGACTCAGCCTTGCTTGCTGGGCCCATGGCTGTCCTTGCACCTCTCCTCTGGGCTTCTTTCTCCTCTTATTTTCAAAAATCTGCGGGAAAAATGTGAAAAGTGTGGAGTTTTGACCCTCATGCATTGTTTCCAGGCCAATCACAGCACTGCCAATGCTGTTTCCCTTTCTTCATCGTGCTGCACAGCCTTGGAGGACCAGAAGGGATGGATAACTGATAACTTGATAACTGAGCAGCGAGGGGTTTTACTCCAAGTCCCTCTCAGCAGCACTCTGATTCCAGGTGCTGAGCATAGAGCCTGTGGGTACAGATCCAGATCCTGATGGGCATGGGGATAGCTGAGCTGGGCAGCACCTACAGCAAATCACAGTCCTGTCATAATGGTGATGAAAGAAGGAAAATGAGGACATCAGCTCTGGCTGCCAAGCACCTCTTCCTCTGAAACACCCACACTGCTGTCAGGGCTCATGCTGGTGCTTGTTGCACCCCCTGACATGTCCCTCTTCCACCTTGCCCTTTTCCCTGCAGCTCTGAGCTGGAGTCTGATTTCAACGGGGACTCCTCGAACTCGGAGGTGAGCGAAGGGCAGGCCTGGCTGCCGGAGCCCCCCGCCTGCTCCAGCCCCATCCAGAGGTGGGCATCGCTCATCAGGAGCCCCACCGTGCCCGAGGAAAGCTCCAAAACATCCAAAGTCGCTGATGGTAAGCAGTGTCCTGACCTGGAGGAGCTCCAGCAGCTTCTCCTGAGGCTGCAGGTAGGACTGGGGGAGACTTTTCAAAGTGGAGTTTTTCAAAGTTCCCTGCAGTGTGGCCAGCTTGTCTTTTGGGGGGATTTTCTGCCTTTTTGGTGCTGTAACTCAAGCTCCATTTCCATGGTGCAAAGTAGCCTAGAGGAGTTGTGCCTCGTGCTTGGCTTGCAGGGATGGGATGAATGTTTTCCCACCTGTAAAATGCTAGGAAGGTGTTAGGCAATGCAATATCTGCAGCACTGCCTAGGCAAGGGTGAGGCTGGGAACTACCAGAGAGCTCTGCTTGCAACAATTTGGGTTTCTACAGGGAGCTGCTGAAGGGTTTTGTAGCCAGCGAAAGCACAGGGAGAACGGGACATAGCTAACAGGGTGATGGGGAGAGGTTTGGGAACAATCTGCCTTCAAATGGAAAGAAAACTCTTTTCTGGAGCTGGAAGGAACTAAAAGATGTGCTAAAAGCAGCCAAAGACATTGTTCTGCAGAAAATAAAAGGCCACCAGCATTCGTTTCTTCTCATCTCCCACCACCTCCACATCCATATATGCATTTTTAATCCAAGCAGAAAAGAGGGATTTTATACTGCAATTTAAATCAACTCTTGAATAACAGAGCCCTTATTTAAGGCAAAAGGACAGCAGCGGACCCCAAACAGTGCCCAGCAGCATTGTGGCTCCGTGTAGCCACTAAAGGATTTTATCCTTTTTCTTCCCCAGTTTCACGCTGTCCCCCATCCCTGGCTGCCGAGGTCATTTTCCTGGCAGCATCCCGTGGGTCGGTTTGGGATGAGTGAGAGGGTTCCGGAGCTTCCCTCCGGGAGCTGCTCCCGCATCCCGCGGCGGGTGCGCGCTGCCCTCTCCCGGCTGCAGGCTGCTCGCAGAGCTGACCCCCTCCCAACGGGAAATTGGGGTTTTGTTCCTCCACTCTGCTTCTTTTTTTTTTTTTTTTTTTTTTTTTTTTTTTTTTTTTTTCTTTTTACCCGGCTCCACTTCTGCCCTCTGGCTTTTGCTGCCATAGCTGACCTTGTGTCCCTTCCGTTTCTCTTCAGCACTCCAGAGAGCCAACAGTTTTCAGTCCACGGCCTTAAATAAGTATCAGAGTTGGAGGAGAAAAATCCAAACGAGTGAGTAGAGCCCGAGAAGTGATTGTATCTTCTTTTTGTGCTGTTTTCCTGTCTTTCAGTTGTCTGTTTTCCCTCCTTTCCCTTAGAATTTTTGTATTTTTGAGTCACTAGTTGAGAAAACAGAGATCTAAAGCACACCAAATGTTTCTTTCCATTTTCTCACCCTCAGATCAAACTCCCTTTCTGTGTGACTGTTCTCTGTGTAACTATACCCATCAGCAGGTGGTGTCCATATTCACTCTCCAGATGGGAACACACACTCCCATCCCAAAGCTGTGTATTTTGTCTCTAGCTCTATCTGCACTGATGGCTTTTGATCAGGTGGGGGGACACTGGGTCTGACCTGGTGTCACTCCTTAGAAATGCTCCTGGAGGTGCCTGTTGACACCTGACTCCCACAGGTGCTCTGTCACCTCTTCTCTCTTGGAAAAAATCCCCAAGTGACACTTCTGGGTTGGTGAAAGGGAGAAAGCCAATCCCAAGAGGTGAACTGGTGAAAATAAGTGTTAGTGGTTCTTGTCCTCTTGCATTTTCCTTTGCTTTGGGCTGATCTGTCTTTCCCTGTGGGAATCACACAGGAATGCAGTGATTTTGATAGAGATTGTGCTCTATTCACTCCTGAAACAGAGAATGGTCGCCCCTCTCAGCTGAGGCTGCATCTCAGTAACCTTTCTGCTGGGCTGGGGTCCCCAGACCAGACACCCACCCTCGTTTTCCCCCCTGCTGCCTGGAACTGCGTTGCCCTCCTGCCTCGGCACAGCCCCAGCAAGGGCACACACCTGGGTTCAGGCAGCTCCTGCTGGGACTGGCCTCCCCAGTGTGGGGCTGGGGGAGCTCAGCAGCACCCCAGAGCCCCTCAAAGCCCTGCCAGAGGTGCATTTGTGTCTGGGAGCCTGGGGTGCTGACAGGTGTGAGCGTGGCTGCACGGCAGCAGCAGGAGGACCGAGTGCCGCAGCTTCTGAGCACGGAGGCAGCAGGATTTGGGAATGGTGGTGACAGCTGCTCTTTAACCCTGCCCCAGCTGCCCTCAGCAACGAGGGGCATTCCTGCTGCTGCTCAGGGTCCCGTTTTAGAGAAACTATGGCTCTGCTTCTGAAACAAGTAGGATCCCTGTGCCCATGAAGGGAGCAGTGCTCAAGCAGAGGCATTTCAGCTTGCTTGCTTTGAATGCGTGAGAAAATTTCAAAATTATTTGTGAGTACCCACTGCAGGATGAATTTTTATATCTCAAATGATAAGATGCATTTCCTCTTCCTGGCATCAGCCTTGCCTTCAAGTCAGGTGCACATGAGCACTGTCACTACCCACCCACAGTCTCCTGGATGTCTGGGGTGCCTCACATGTGAGATAGCTCAGTAAACCTCAGTAGAGCCCACACAGGGCTGTTTCTTCATGGTCCTGAGAGGAGGCTAAGCCCTGTGAAGGTCTGTCCCTGCAGAGGCAGCAGTGGCAGACAGGCAAGCAGGACAGGGCCGCACTCCCTTGGGATTCCCTGCACCCCGAGCCATGAGGCTTTGCCATGCTCTGAGAGATTGCGTGGATGTCTCTCCCCCGTGTCTGGGATGAGAAGGTGGGACAGGGGTCCTCAAAGTCTCGTGGCATCCCTGCCAGCCCTGGCTCTGCCTCTTGAGTACTGCAAAGCATGTGGGAATTGGCAAGGACATCAGAGTTTGGCTCCACCAAAGGCTTGGGTTTGAAGTCTTGCCTTAGTTGATCTCAGTTTTTAAAAGATCAGTCAATAATGATTCTTGATCCAGGTTTGAGTGTGGGGTAAGAAAAATTGTTGGAGAGCAAAGCAGAGAAGACTGGAGGGGGTGTCACTCTTAATTTTGACTAATTTTCAGCTTGTTCTCATCAAGGGCATTACTTAATAGTTTGACTATTAATTTTTCCATCATTTTGTTAAAATCTTCCGTGGGCCTCAAGGGCTCTAGAGGGAGCTAAAAGCCTTTCAGAGGGAAGCAATGTGCTGCATGAGTTTTCCTGAACCTCAAGTATGCTGTTAAAATGAGGTGTAAAGCACAGTCAGCATACACTGGGAGCAGAATAAAGGCTTTTTTACTCTCTGGAGGAAGACTCTAAGTCATAGTTTCTATATTTAATCCAATTTGATTACAGGAATTCATATGATCATCAGTCACATGAAAAAACCCCTCTGTCTCCTTTTCAGACGTATTTCCCCAAACACATATGTTTCATAAACAGCACGGCGTGGGCAGCCAAGGAGAGGAAATCAGTGTCATGGCTATATTGGCTGAAAGGCTCAGAGCAGGATATTACCTTTCAAAACCTTTAATCCCCATCGCACGGCCACAGGGAACGCCGTGCTCTTAATTTATCTTGGGATTTTGGGCCAAGCAGATCATGATAGTGCCCTAGGGAACTTTTTTTTTTTTTTTTTTTTTTTTTAATCCTGTTTTGAGAGCAAAGCTGAAAATACAGGTTCAGCATCTCAGTGGGAACGAAAGCGTTTTCCCTGTGACAGATGGGGAGCTGTGGCTTTGTGTGGAACAATGTTCTCACAAGTGCAGGCCCCATCCCTGTGAGCCTGCCCATGAGAGCTGGGGTGGGAAGCAGTTCTCCCCATGGGAGCAGACCCCTGGGCTGGGGGTTTTATGCCCTCACCAGTGTTCTGGCTGTCCTGCTGCAGCACTTGCATTTCCCCTCAATGTCCTGAACTGTTGTATTTTCTCCTGTCGGGAGGCTCAAGGCTTCAGAGGATCAGGCTGAACCCCCCTGGCTTACTTATGCAGGTGGTGGCTTTTTAATCCTAATTGTGGATTCTCATGTTTTCCCATGGCTCAATTACAGAATATAAAGGTCAGCCCCTGGCTGCCATCCCTGCAGGAGCTCCTTAACAGGCTCCAGCACAGTGTGTCCCTCCAGTCTTGATCAAACATAACAAGTTGCATCAAGAGTGGGTACAAATAGGTGAGACACTGAGAGGAAAGCAAGCTCAGCCTCCCTCCTGGCTTTACTGAAGTCCACAGGCAGGAGCTGTCCCCTCTGTCTCTGGAGTGTTGCTTTTGTCCTGATGCACCTTTTAATCCCCATATGGAAGAACCAAAGCTTGCATGGATGTCAGAACTAATGGTTGGGTTTGGAAGTTAATAATTGAGCTGTAAATGTACTTGTTGTGTTATAGCTGGACATGATAATACCTTGGACCAGGGATAGTTTTGTTTGTCCACAGATTATTTATTACGTAAAATTCCCACAGGCACAAATATTGGAAAGTTCTTTTGCCTCCCTTCAGGTGCAAGTTGCCTGCTTTAGTAATTAATCACCTTGCCTGATCCTAGGAGAGCCCCCATCCTGCTGCCTGTTGTCCTGGCTTTTTCTGTCCTTACTGCCTGCAGGTGAATGCATTTCCCATTTTTTCCCCTATTCTGATGGACAGCCCTCTCAGAAGTCATCCATTTTCTTCATTTCTTGGAACTACCCAACATTCAAAAGTCACAGGTTGTTTTGACTGCCTGCACTTCTGAGGCCCGAAGGCACTCTAAAGAGGGCTGGTTTTCCAGAAAGTTTCCTGGAACTCAAAAGCTGCTTCACTAAATCCAGCCAAGAAGAGGAAGCAGTTCAGGTCCACCACTGAAAATATCAACATGTGTTTGGCACAGCACACAGACACATATGTGAGCAAGGCCTTGAACTTCAGTGTTGTAGGTCAGTTCTCCAGGTTTAAACTCTGTCCAGGAGGCTGTTCAATCTTCTACTCTTCTTCTTTAATTGCAAACTTCACTTCAGACAAAGGCAATACCACCAATGGGAAGGTAAAAGTTGTGTCTTTTGCAGGCTTTCCTCTGCTGTCAAGCAAGAAACCTGGGCCACAGGGGAAGGAGAGCTCAGGCAGCTGCCAGAGTGGTGCTGCAGAGGAGCACTCCCACACACAGGTACGAAGGAGAGCTCAGCAGAGTGGGATGTCTGACTGCTGCATGTCTGCTCTGTCCCTGCTCCTTCACACAGTCTTGGTCCTCACAGTAACCACTGGGGTTGGGGTCAGATTGTGCTGTACGTAGGGAATAGACTTGGATTTGATGTAATCACTCCCAAATCCAGTGGCTGTGAGACTCAGGCCTCAATCACGTGGGGAGTTAGCCACTAATCTGTTGCATCAGTCATAAAATCACAGAATAGTTTAGGCTGGAAAAGGGCTTCACATCTCCCACTGCTCAGGAGCATCTTCTGTGTCCTTCAGAACCTTGGATTTCTGTGTTATTTTCTGGGGGTTTTTTATTCTTAGGTTTTTTAGGGATGAGGAAGGGTGGGCCTGCCATGAGTGCAGCACTGCAGGAGGAGTCGTGGCTGACCATCCCGAGCAAAGGGCCAGGTGGAGCAGGGACCAGCCCACATCCTCCATGCTCTGGACAGTTGTCCTCACCCTTGGGTCAAACATGACTAAAATTGCTTGACCTAAGGGCCTGCTCTAGGGAAAAATCAACTCTTCCACATCCACGGTGATGGCTGAAATCCGGTGCAGGACAATGGGGCCAGGAAGGGAACGTCCCAGGGGAGCAGAGCTGCACAACACTGCCTGGCCATGAGGAGAGGTGACTCCATTCAGCTCCTGCTCCACTAACACTGCTTAGTGGCCTTTTTCTTACTCTAAAAAAAGAGGATTAAGAGGGTGTCTATTTGTTTATTTTGTTTCTTACATTTTTTTAAAAAAATCTGAGATCCTAGTCATCAAACAGAAGCGTGAAACAAAGTGGAATCATTATTGCCTTACTTCTGGTTCTTCTGGGAAATGAAAAGTCAGACAGATTAATGGCTTTTGACCCATGTGAATTTGGGTATCTGGCACAGAAGTGGAAGCAGGAATTCAATCTTCATCCATTATCACATAGCACCGATGATAAAATGCTTCCCTTGTAAGAAGGAAGGGAGGACTCTAGTTTTGTTCTGCTGGCTACATAAAGTGGGTATTTATCCCTGCTACTATCTTCAGCTGAAGATTTTGGTGGCTGGAGTAATGAATTTAAAACTTTTACCAAAGGAAAAATAATCACAAGAGGGAACTAATTGAATTGTTTAAAACTACCATCTTACATTTTATAATCTTTTCTGGGTCACTTCTTCCATTCCTACCTGCACTACATAGACATGCAATAAAAGAAGAACACTTGGAGAGGATAGATAATGGTCTCTTTTTCTTGCTCAAAACTCTAAGGTGATGCAACTGGAACACACAGGAGAACAGAGCAGATCTACTCCTGTCTGTTTTCCTGGAGATAGGACTGTTTCTTTCTAAAAAAATACTAAAGGTAATTCATAAAGACATGACATATTCATGCCCATGAATAACATTATTTTTAGACTATTAAAATTTACAGTAGTATTAGATCTCTACTCCTAGAGAAATACTGGCCCTTTAGGGAGAAAAGCTTTTTTCACATTATCATCTACATGTGTATTTGTGTATAAATTAAATATTATGTTAATTACTATTATGTTAAGACGAAAATATTTTATGAAATAGAAGCCACACAAAACAGTGTTTTTATAGCCTTAAAATAATTTGGTTTTTATGCACTTCACAGTTGGCTTCTTACAAGAAGCCACCAGAAATTCCAAGAGGATATTTCAAACCCTACAGCCCAGTATTTCAAAGAAAAGGAAAAGCCAGGGAGGTGCCTGAAGACTCACATTGCTATGTTCCCCACTCTCCTTTTCAGAGCAGCACCACAGGTCCTTCACTGACCCCTCTTGGGAATGGGAGACTCGCTGCTGATTTTTATGAGCCTGAAGACACAGACAGTGACACTGGGACTCACTCAGCCTGGGACTGGAAGGAAAAAACATGGAGATGCACCTCTGAACCAGAGCACTTTAACAGGAGGACAGAAGCCCTGTCATCTCTGGATTTGAAAGAGAAAGATGGCAAAAATACCAGGCACCGAGGAGAAAAGCTTGACCAAGAATTAAAGGAGGCAAAACAGAGGCTGGGGCTTCGTACTCAACAGCAGCCCTGGTATGATTCAAACAGGAGAGACTCAGGTGGGAGCAGCCCAGGGCATGGAAACAATGGAGCCCTGGAGAAAAAGGATGCTGGCTGGAGAGAAGAGGTGTTCCAACGCTCTGGTTGTCCTGGGCCTCTCTTATTTGCAGATGGTGCTCCACCAACTTCATCAGTGGACACAAAGGGTGCTCTGAGGATTGCAGATGTGGTTCCCAGGGAGCATGCAGCTGGCCAGCCAAAATCCCCCCTGAGGCTCATAGCCAATGCTATTAAAAGGTCCATTTGGGAGCCTCTAACCTCAGCTCCAGAAGGGATAAAGCAGGACTCGGACAGCAAAGTCAAAGCCTCTACAGAACAAGCCTTCTTCAGCTTCCCCAGCACTCCTGGGTATTCCCTAAGCCAAAAGAACAGGAACAACAATAATACTCAGTCACAGGCAGGAAAATACGTGGGAAATGAGAGCCCTCACTCAAATCTATCTCATTCTTCTGTGGGCTCTGAGGGGATATCTGTAAGGGATTACAGGGAAAAGGTATCCTTCACACCCTACAGGCCTTCCAAGACAACCCATATACCTCAGAAACCAGCTTGCACTAGGATGGAGGAAGTCCCAGGACTCCTAGAAAAGTTTACCTTTGATGACAGTCCTCTAGGAGCTCCCATGGATGAAATATGTCTCCGTAAGAAAAAGTCCACTCTTCTTTCATCTGCAGAGCCCAAGAGCTCCTTCAAGGACAGTCTGGATGACTCTGCACAAAAAGGGTCACTCTTCAATAAACTGAGAAGCAAAGCTTGTGAAAGGGAACGGAATTCCTTGGTGTCATCTCTGCCTACCATTAAGGACCATTCTCCAGAAAGGTTGTGTTATCCTTTCACAGGTGAGGATCCCAGTGGAATTACCTTGTTGTTATTATTATTGCTGTTATCATTATTATTACTATTGTTATTGTGTAATAGCACTTAACCTTTAAAAGACCAGTGCCTGACCATGCAGGCACACATCTGTGCTATGCTATGCTTAATTTCTTGTTATTTTCTACACAAGGAGACTCAATAAATACATTTTGTGGCTAAAGTTTAGGAGTTGCTACAGATTTAAAGGGACAGAGTGGATTTGCAAGCAGAACCAGCTCACAGGACCCAAGTTTGGTTTGCTGCTCTCTGCTGTTGGGACGTGCTCGGGTCAGGGAATTGTCCTCAAGAGGTGGAAGGGGTGGCAAGGCAGAGTGGGATGCTGGGCAGAGCAGCTTCTGCAGTGACACTGAGTTATGGAAGGGGGCCTAGAGCAGGCAGGCAGAAGGACAAGCACCAAAACCTCCAGGTTTTGCAGTACAGAGCACATTTGTTTTCCCTCCCATGAGGAGCCAGAGACTGAAGCAATATGGTTGCAGCAGCAAGAAGCTTTGCTCTGTGTTTGTGATCCCTTAGCAGGTGTCTCCTCAGCTCTGCTGTCAGAGTGACCGTGCTGTGGACGTGCTCTTGGGAGCTTTGCAGTGTCATTAATATCCCCTTGTTCTTTCATTTGAGAGCAGAGAGCACCTTATTGACCTCCTCTGACCGACCTGTGAGTCTATCTGGGCAGTGATTAAAAGGCATCAATTTTCTTGTTTGCTTGCAAGAGCAAGGTTAGTATTAAAACTGCAGACAAGTCCAAGAAATATTGATGCCAGACCAAGAGCAAGCTGAGTAATCTGAGCATAGGCTCAGAAAGAATTAAGTGCAGCACAAATTCAGGTGTGAAATATGAGGCATGAGAACTGCACCCACCTTTCTCTGTGATCTGTCTTTCCACTGCAGAAAGTCTCACTTATTTAACTAAATAACCTACTGAATTTTGTCAACACACCTGTTTGTCTCTTGCTTTACAAAACTGCAACCCAAACTGTAACCATGAAATTGCTGCTGTGCCTCAGCAATAAAACCTGTGTGTAGAATGTAAAGTCACTGACATGTTCCCAGTGAGCTGCCAGATCCTTTTGCATCCCTTCTGCTTCAGAACTGCCACAAACTGTGAGGAAGATACAGTACCTAAGCCACTTGATCTGGAGCTCATTGAAACTGATAGAATAACTCCTGCTCTCATTCCTGAATTTTTGGGTTGGATCCTTGGAGCATCCTTTATCCAACCATTCACAAAACCAGGCATTCCCACTGAGCCAGAGGATGTTGAGGACTGCACTGAAGCCACAGAAAGTTGCTAGTTCACACTTCTCACTGTGGTCTTAAATGGGAGGCCTTTTCAGAGCCTGCACCTCATCACTGCCCATCAACTAAGCCAACCTGACTTGTTCTTAACTAAATGCATTACAATAATTGGTATGTTGTGATCATACTGAAATGGGAAAAGTTCTTGCAAGGTTTGAATAATGTTATACTTTATTTATGCTGAAAATACTTGGAAAAAACATGCTGGTGTGACATGTGGCATTCCTCTGCTGTGCAAGCCAAAAGAGAAATTATTTTATTACAATTAAAAGAAAACATTATTGCAATTATTGAATATAGGCAATGCAAAGTTTGTTTAGAAAAAAAAAATGAAAAGAAAATTAAGCTCTAAACTAGCTATTTGCCCAGTAATCTGTTATCCTCAATGTTTCAGCATTGTAGCTCTCTGAAGTTATTAAACATTCATATTTGAGTGAATTTATATATAGTAAAACTAGTAAAGAGCTGAGTCCTGCTGGCTCTCAAAAATGACATTTCTGTCTCATACAGGCACTTGTCAGAGGCCCAGGCTTGGCAAACTTTAGTAATGAAGTGATGACAAGCTTTAGCCCACATCATTATTTTCCTCTCTTGAAATTTACCATTATTATTTTTCCTCTCTTGAAATTTACCACAAATTTCAGAAAATTTCTTTAATTAAAAAAAAAAAAAAAATACTCCCAGCACCTTGCAGAAGCTTATTTAATGCGACTGCTCCTAACACTCCTCTTGGCTCTTTGCAGCAGGGCTTTCCTATCCTGTTTGGGATCAGACCTGCTCTGTGCAGGAATGGTTGGTATTGCATTGCACTGGTTTTCTCCCTCAGTGGCTTGTGGATCCAGAGAATGAGCTGGGTGATAAAAATTCATGGGCTTGAGATGAGCCCTGGCCAGCTCATGGCAGAGAAATCAAATACTGGGGAGTAACCAAATACTTGGAAACCACTTCTGATATTTAATATGTTCTTTCCTCCCATCCCTTCCTGCCACGTGCTCAGCCCCCCCCGCTGAAGCTCAGCATGAAGAAGCAATCCTCACAAAAATGAAGAACTTTAGCAGCAGGTTGCCTGTGGTTCAAACCTACAATGCAGTGGCACCTTCCCTATGGGTCATTCCAATTTCTAAGGTCCAGCCTGATTTTAAGGCTTTCTGCCTAACAATTCCTTTCTGTTTCTGGTCCTCAGAGGCACTTGGAAATCTGGGGCTGCGCAGAAATCCAGCTGCACAGACAACTTGTGTGAGGCCTAGACAAAGCCTACTGAATTGATGGGGGCTCATGCAAACTTTTCAGTGAGAGATTGGTTATAAAAAAAGAAATCCAAAGTTTGCCTGTAGAATATACAACTGTCCACAAATAACCATGCTGGACTTCCTAAGTGCTATTCCAGATTTTTGATTTACTGCACAAATATCTTTAAGGCTTTTGTCCTCTAATGCTTCCTTTGTGTTCCAACCTGCAGTAAGATTTCCCCCAAAAAACTGATGGATAAAATTGTTCCATCAGATGGCTAACAGTTCTCTCCTAAGCCTACTTGCCCTTTTGAAATTCAAAAAAATGCCAAAGTGCCACATTAATTACTGATACTTAGGGCAGGAAAACCAACTCAGCTGATGAGAAAATTTTATGTGGTGTGAACTCACTTTGCTGATTTTGTGCACCCTCAGACTGGGAAGGGATTGCTTGCAAATGTTTCAGGTTCCCATTACTGCACTGGTGTGCCCCAGAAAGTCTGTGTTTTTGCAGCGTTCTGCTCAGAGAGGACACTGCTCTTGCACTGATTTTGTATTTTAGAAGGGGAACTGAGGCTCTAGAAGATGAATTACTTGTGTAAGACCACATGAGAAATCTGTGGAGAAGCAGAGATCTGAAACCAAATAGCCAAGTCCTCTCTTTCTACTGGTCATTCTACTGGATTTCTCCTGGCCATTCTTTCCATTTCCTACCAGTTTCCATCTGATTTTGAACACCAGTGCCCCAGGAGACGTGTGTAACTTTATCTCTTTTGCAAAACACTGAAGTTCTTACAGTGGTCAGGATTAACTCCCATGAGTTTTACAAAAATATGCAGTCTTCGACGGTCACGGAGGAAGCCAACAGATTAATACAGCATTATGTTATCAAAACAGTTCCTGCTCCAAGACATTCTGTGTATTTAGGCTGCAGTCACTACCATGGCACGAAAACACCCCAGGAAAGAAAGGGAAGAGAGCTGTGACAGGCAGATTGACACCACTGGTGGGTTTTCCCCATCAATCTCCAGGAGGACCAGTAATGCTCCCACACCTAACACAAGGTGATCACCTTATTAGCCTTTTCACGTGACACCCCCCCTTGTTTTTCAGAGTACCTCAGGTTTCCTGAGAAAAGGAGCACCTTGCATGTTCTTGTTAAGGGAGAGGTTCTCAAAAGCATTGCACTTTTATCTGAGGCCTTGTTGCATGGGGAGGGAAAGCTCAGGTATAATATATGCTAATTTGGAAATTAGAGAGATGCTACAGTGCTCAGGAAAAAAGAAATACATAATAAATAAATAACTCCCAGTCTGAAGGAATGAGGTCCTTGGAAAGTGAAAGTCCAAACCTAGAAGACTTGAGTTAATATTTGGAAAAGAATCTATGTTTTTGAGATCAGTTCTGTAGCAGATTGAGCTTTAAGGCTTGGTACATTTGGAGGCAAATTATTATCATCTAACTTTAGTATTGCGGTTCTAAATTTCAGATTTTAATGACTCGGTAAAAGTCCCTAAGTTTGAACATTTTTGTGTTTGTTTTGTCCAAATTCTCACAGCTGTTGGCCAAGTTCTGCCTATCCCACCCTGTTTGATTTGGGGTTTTTTTGCGGTTTTGGTTTCGGGTTTTTTGTTGTGTGTCTTACTGTGTTGGAGCAAGCTGCTTCTCCTCCAAACCTTGTAACACTTCCTAAATTATTGATATCTTCCAAAGGCGAGGACAGAGCTAGCTTATTCCCAGCACAGCTGAGAGAAGAAAGGGAGCATGTAATTGCTTGTGTTTCCAGCCCTGCCAGGCTGCAAGGTCTGCCCTTTGCATATTGTGGAATTTGATTTCTCCCGTGGCGTGACTTCGGGGTAGTTACTGCAAACTTCTGGCTGCAGAGGGAAAAGCAAGGTGAGGAGTTTCCTCATTCAAAGAAGAGGTGGCTGATGCTCCCCACAGCTGGGAAGGGCTGTGCCTGACTGAGGACAGGTGGAGTGCAGCTGGATGAGACCCCAGCAGGCCCCAGGCAGGAGCTTTGTGGCTTCTCCAGGCATTTCGAGGTGCCTTCTCCCACTGGGAGGAGTGGGCTGGTGCTGGAATTCTGGAAACTTGGAATTTGGGGTTTTGGTAGATAGTAATACATGTGAGTCAAGATGGAGGGCTTCGGGCATTGTCTGAGTACTTCTTCACTTTCTTCTTCCTTCTTCTTCCTGGGTTTAGGTGGTTTTCTGTAACTGGGTGAAAATGGTCTGCATTGTGAGCCTTAAGTGATCTTTATTAGGTCAAAAGTATAAATGGGTGTTACCTCATTATTGGTAATTAGCACTTAAATGCTAACTCTTGGAAAGAGTTAGAGGCACTCCACTTTACCTCATTTCTCTAACTTGCTGGTTAGAGCTCATGGCTCGTGAATCTGTAAATAATAAACATCCAAGTCCAAACACGAAACCTACATTTCCTGTGCATTTTCCGTGGCAAGGAAAAAAAAAAAGCCAGAACCATCACAGGCTGGCAGCTTGGGCACATCTGGAGTCACCTGTGAGGCTGGAGACCCGCCTGGAGGGCTGCTGCATCTCCCTGCCCAGGGACCTGCACCCCAAAAAGGGTGGCAGGACCCAAGTCTGCTCAACTGAGCCCTCTGAGCTTGCAGCTTCACTGAACATAAGGACTGGGCGCTTCTAAAACTGAGATTGCTAAAAAAAAAAAAAAAAAAAATTGGAATCTTTGCCTCAAATTACTTGGATTTACTTTTATTGGTTTGCTGTCTGAGATGAACATGTTTCATGGATCCTGAGTTTAAATTAGGGCTGGAGGCAAAAGTCCTGCTTGAGCCCTGGGACCCAGAGCAAGGCAATGAGGAAACATCTACAGTGGGAGAAGGGGAGGTGATTTTAATCTGAATACACCTAGAAAGCCAACTGTTGCCTTGTAGATACAAAGGAAAACTAACACTGTTAGCTTTAAATAATGTACATTTCCAAGATGCCCAGCTGTTAACCATTAACCCTGTAGCAGGTTGAAGCATAGGGACAGATGTTCCAAAAGCAGCTTTATTTTCTGAAACGAAGAGAATGAAGCTATGCATTAGACAAATTAAGAAGAAATTCAAATATTTACACCCACTTGAAACAAGATGCTGGAAAAACAGGCATGATAAAATTGCTGCAATTAAATGTAATTTAATTTATAATTCTGAAAGCATGCTTCTTCCAAAGGCAGGCTTTGAGTTTTCCTTATGGAGTGTATTGTTGTGATGTATGGATTTTCCTGACTTCTTATGGCATTTTAATCAACAGCCCAATGATGTGATAATATTCCTAAAGCAGAAAAATAAGTGACGTTTGTTTAGACATAATTAATGAAATATTTATGTTGCATGAGGCTGTGTGATAAAGCCCTGTTCTCTTAGTCCATTTGCTTCTGATTACATTTGTGATTTTTTTATATGACCAGACATTCTGACGCCAACTATTTTACACTGAGCAGATGTCATGTAGTAAAAATGGGTGCCAGATGCTACAAGCCACATAAGGGTAATTTGTTTAAGAGCTGGCTCAGACTTTGTGCATTCAATTACACTCTATAGTGAGCTATATACAATCATTTGGGTAATATGGCTAACTTCAGATATACATTTTAATGAATGTTAAGTGCATTCAGAATGGCATGCTACATGCAGGGTGCTCAAGGAATTGTTTGTAGTACCTAGAAAAAAAAAATATATGGCCAGGCAGTTTTTGACAGAGATCAAAAATTTAATTAGCGCTGTCAGCTGAATTTCTAAATTGCTCTAGGTGGTGCTGATTAGAACTCGGGGCAGGTGAAAAGTGTCTGTTTAAGTTAAAGAGCAGTATCTTTTGCTTCACTGACTATTTTGGTTTTGTGTTTTAGGATATGAACATATACCTGTCAGAAGACAAGCTACTGAGTATTCTACTTCATCCTCTGATGAGGAATTTGAACCCAAACCTTCATTAACGCACAAGGTAATCTTGAGCTGGAAACAGAAAGGTATTTCCTTAGCTGGGCTGTATTTAAAATTCATCATCTGATTTCGATCTAAAACACGCAGCAATTCCTCAAATGGGGATCAGAATGTTGGAGGTTACATGTCAAGGAGAGAAAATACATTAAGACAGATGAACATCAACATTTCTTTTACCTCTTTGGATCTTCAGTTCCCCCAGGTTATACCAGTGCTGACAGAGGAGGTCCTAATTTGACAAATAGACATGTTTCACTGAAACCACTTTGAAGCTGATTCCTAAGAGGCCTTAATATGTTTCCCAACAAGCAAACTATTGAAAAAAAATGAACCAAACAGATGCAGATTTCCTTTGGGGGAATACAGATTTGTTTGAGAAGTGCTGCAGGCAGGTTGTCTGGAAAACACTCTGTGGCTTACACACTTGTGCTGATCAGGATAAAGTCACGTTCAGGCCCTGCACCCCGGAACTGCAGGAGCTGAGGGGCTACAGCACCCTGAACCCTTCATACCCAGCTCTGATGTGAGGAAACACAGCTTTTATTGTCTGAATAGCTCCTCAGAAATGTGTTTATCTCTTTCCTGTGCGGATTATCAGTAAATGTAATTAATAGTATGAGGTGGCCTTTTGATTTGCTGCCTTTGGGGGTGGGGGGAAGAGGAAGGAAAACAAAATACTGAAAAATATGAAAGCTAAGTGGGACTTTGAATGGAAACAGAGGAACTAAAGCATAGCAATGTGTGGCAGTACTCATCCCCAGTGGCTCTGTGTCAGGATGTGCTGAGATGGCAGGATTCTTCATTCATCCTTCCTGTCACAGGAAAGACAATCTATAGTACAATAATGTTGTGGTGAATTAAAAAAAGGTTTAAATAGAAAAAAGAAGGGAGACATGGGAGCAAACTGGATAGAAGCAACCCCCATCAGTTCAGGCAGTCACAGGGAGGGCAGGACCAGGCAGGGAGAAGGCAGAGCTCCAGAAGTGGGAAAAAGGATCAGCTGTTGCACATGGGCACCAGCAGTTGATTCAGTTTTGATGCACATTGCCCACTCGGTGTGCTTCTTTCAGCTGGCTCCTACCATCCCTTTTCATGGCAGTCTGGATGCTATTTTGCCAGTGCCACCATTTTTATCTGGCAAAACTCAGTGGGAAAAGTTTTAGTGGCTTGCTGGCTGGTTAATTTTTTAATTGTCCAGTCTATGGTGCTTGTGTATCCTGCCTCCTCAAGAATGGGAACACCACAGCCTTGAAGCACTTCAGGACAGCTCAGGTGAAAGGCGAGATGGAGCAATGGCAGGTGATTCCCTGCCCAGCCCTGCAGCAAGTGCTGTCCTGATCTCCTGACAGCAGCAACAAGTGCCCTGGGGAAAAGCAAAAATCTCTGTAATGCAACAGAGAAATAATATTAGGGAAGGTTTCATAGGGCTTCAGGTGGTGCCCCCATGATGTGAATTTACCACTTTCTAGCTCTAGCAATGGAAATGGGTTGGATTTCCTTAAACTGGTGCTTTCCCCAGCCTGTGTATGGCCATGTAGAGTGGGGTGCTGTTCTCAGTCAGCTTTGTGATTTGGAAATGTTTTCTTGACACTGACTTAGGGTTGCCTTAGGAGCCCGTAGTGATTGAAAGCCAGCATAGCGAATGCATGTGCATGTTCCTGCATGGATGTTTCCCTTTGCCCCAAGCACCCTGCAGCAGCTGCCCCTGCTCTGGGCAGGGGATGGGGTCAGGCTGTCCCCGGGGGTCAGTCCCAACCTCCACAGCTCTGTCAGGCTGGGGGAGCTCTGAGGAAAGCTGCAATGGCATACTTAGGCTTTGGTTGCCTTTTTCTTCCCCTCTGTTTCTTTTATAGGCAAAAAGGGCTATCAGAAAGAGAAGGAAGCTGGAGAAGGAGACAAAGCAGTTGATTAAACAAGAGGAGCTGAAGAGGCTTCACAAAGCACAGGTGAGAATGTAGCTTGCAGATGTCCCCTTTGTCTCCCAGGAATGACTCCTGACTGTGGGGGTACCCAAAACGGGGTCTGCATCTCCCCTCACTCCTCAGTGGGGCTCATTGCCCTCTGTGCTGAGATCCCCCCAGCCATCAGCAGCAGGAAGGGGCGTGTGGCAGGGCCCTGCATCTCTCTGGGGGCAAATCCATGTCAGTCCCTGGAGATAGTCATAATTGCCATCATAGTTTTGTAAATGGGCATGAAGAACAAGAGGGAATAGTGACTGGCAATAAGAGAAGGGAAGAGGGAAAGAGATAGAAAGGGGAAATAACATCAACCCCGTGGAATGTAAGAAACTCAGCCATTACCTCTGTGCATTACAGGAGGATAAAAAAATACAGGGATGGCTTTTGTTCTCTCTCTGCCACAACAACGAAAGTGAATCATTTTTTTTTTTCTAATGAAAAGAAAGTCACTTCATTTTATACATGCCTGCTCTTCAGAAAATGCTAGGAAAGCTCTGGACTCTACTGGTGTATTATTATTTCCAATTAGAGTTTAAGATTTAAGTAAATGCACTTCTGCACAATTTGATCTCAGATGTATCCTATTTAATACAAAGGAAGAGAAGCTATGTTTTCGTTTTTATCTGAGAATTGTAAATTATCCTGAGGTAACATTGGATGCATACATGACTACTCTTATTTTGCTGCTTTGTGAAGACAATCAAGTCCAAACTTTTTGAATGATCTTTCGTATTTGTTAGGCTGTTGCTGAGGGCTTGGCTTGGAATGCCCTAACACAGCCTGAAATGGGAACTGCTGAGCATCTGTCTTTGACATTTCAACCTTTTAAGGTGTTTCATGCTTTTTATCCCCACCACACCTCTGAAAATCTTGTTTCAAAGGAAATGGACAATGGATGTAGAAATCCTTGCTGAAGTGCCACTGAATTGTCACATCTCAGCTATTAGACCCTTCTTTTTTTCTGGGTCAAAAGCTGGTGAAATATGAAAGCAAACTGAATGAAATCCCATGGAAAATAAAATAACTTTCCAGCTATTTTATTTTACAGCTTTCCAGCTGTAAACCTTCCCTTTTTAGGTGAGCTTTACTAATGTAATATCTCGGAATATATGTCTCTGAATATGAAAGTAGCGAATTTTTACTCCTTTTGAGACACAGAAATGTTATGATCTCTTTTTTTACTATGGGAGAGCTAAAACTCAGAGAAAAAGCTGAGGTTCCTTTGGTGCTGTGATACTCACACAAAATAGTGATGGACACCTAGTGGCATAATTAAATTGTTCAGGTGCCTGGTACACTCAATGAGCTGGCAAGAGCCACGACTCCTCCAAGACCTTTCCAAACTGTTTCTCTAAGCACTGAGACCATCTTTTGTCTCTGAGTTTTGAAGCTGTGTCTGTAGCTTTTCTGTCATTACATTTTTGCAGGCAGTCCAGCGCCAGCTAGAAGAACTGGAGGAAAGACAAAGAGCTCTGGAGATTTTTGGTGTCAAACTGGAGAGAGAATTAAGAGGAGAAGCAGGTACACAAAGCAGAGTTCCCTTGTTTAGTGGTGGGATTTTTAACCTGTTCCAAAGCAGAGGGTTTTAATGGTTGTCATGGAAATAGTTTGGTGCACAATCTGAAAGGGAACATTAACTGGCAGGACAAAAATTATTGATAAAACTTTTTCTCAAACTCTCTGTTAGCTCAAGCACCTTTACATTGAATGCTTTAAATTTTCTGTTGGTTATCCCGGATTTGGAATTACTGACAATGCTATTGAATCTGAATTTACTTTTCTCTGAACACCCCCCAAGCACCACCCCCCCTTTTTTTTAATTTTTTTTTTTTAAGTCACATCCTGAGCTTAATTTCGTCTTGTGGAGGGAACCAATGAGGTTTCCTGGAGCTGTATCTCAGTTACCAAGCCAGCAGCAGCCCGTGCCTAGTAACAGAGTCCTTAATGACTTTCCTGGAGTGTGAAATGCCATTAATATGATTAGAGCCAGTGGCCATGCTATAGCAACAGCAGCCTGCAGGCACACACACATCCCAAGAGCACAGCTCTCCCCCAGTGAGCAGAAGATGACAGGGCTGTCACCTCACCTGAGCCAACACTCCCAAGCACCCTGGGTTGTGGAATCCTGCCCCTGGACAGCCTTGGCACTGCTCCCCAGCACACACTGGGTGAGGCAGAGGGACAGGACACCCAGGGGCTCCTGCCAGGCTCAGAATGCCCATAAGGGACTTCAGGGGGGGCTGTGGATCTGTGCTGAAGGGACTGACAGCCTGGATGCAAATGTGTCTTTATTTACCTCCACTTCAGAAAACCAAGCCTTGTGTTTTCCTCACAGGCAGTTCCACAACACAGAAAACGCAGATATGTTTTGGCACATGAACTTGTTGTCTTAGCCAGGCAATTCAGTCCAACTCCTCCATGCTGGCCTTTTTAATGCCATGTTTCATAGCAGCTTTCACCCCTATTCTGACACTGCACTCATCAGTTCAGCAAGAGAGCATTTGCCCAACCTTTTATATTTATTAAGTAATTTCCTAGAACTGACTGTGTCAGTTTATTCCAAATTTTATTTAAAAAGTTATCATCTCTTTTTCTTAAATGAAATTATAACCCTTTATCAAACAGCACCCCCCCCCCCCCCCCCCCCCCCCCCCACCTGTGAGAAAGTCTGCTAAAACAGGTTGTGAGAATTTGGAGAGTTAGCTTTTTTCTTTGGATTTGTATAAAGGTGGTGGTTTTCTGGAAACCACAAAAATATAGAGGCACAAGAAGCTTCTAGCTCTTGGGATAGACACAGGATAAATGGCCCAGAGCCACTTCTTGTTGTTGCTGTTTTGACAACCGCATTTCCTAAAGAAGGCTGTCTGCCAAGAGATCGATGCTTCTCATTCTCTTACCATCCCTGGTAATTGGATTGCCCTCATTAAGGTGAAAGTACTGCTTTTTTTCTCCCTGTTGATTGTTTGTGTGTAGGTGGCCAGTTACAAATAGGGCAGATACTGAAATGTGGGATGTCACACTGTCTCTCAATAACTCTTCTGGTGCAAAAGCACCGAGCCCTGAGTTTGCCAGACAAAATGTGAGTGCTTTGTTGCTCGTAATAACATATGTGTAATGATGCAGGAATTGGTGAGTTTAATATTCTGTTCAAGCTTCCTAAAAATAATGAGCATTATTGTTTAATGAATGACCAGTGTTTATTAGGTTAAGTTGTATTTAAGCAGGTCTGCGCTTATGCAATTCAAGTGATTTAATAGGTATTATTAAGGTAATTAGAAAACGATCACAGTTCAGCAATAATATTGAGCTGCAAAGGTTGTGAATAACCAAATTTAGAGGCAGGCCTGCAAACACCAGTCTTCAGTGACATTTACGCAACTCTCCTCTAATAATTCTGTGAGCCTGAGATGAATGGCCTCTTTGTTAGGGGGAGTTATTCATTAGCTCCTCAACTGAATTAGAAGAGAACATGCGTGGGTGCGAAACAACTGCCATGAAGACTGATGAGTAAAATGAGGTTTTGATGATCTTCTAATTGTAGTGACAACAATTCATGCATTAGGAAAAAAAAGCCCCTCAAAAACGACTCCCCCCCAAAACTACCAAAAAAATGAAAATAAGTAGTATCAGTCCCATGAATAATTTTTCCTATTTTAGTTATTTCCTTTATTCTGCTTCAAAATACCAAATAATAAATCACTGCTGTACCGCTGCTTTGTTTTCCACTGACATTTGTGAAGGCTTATGGAGAGCTTCTGCCTACAAGAAAATACAGAAATAAAAATCTCAAAACACGTTTTCCACTGAAATTAGCATAAAGGGCTCAGTTGACTAAACAAGTCATGAACAATGATGGTAAAGAAGAAAACCTACATTGAGAGAACGTTAAGAAATGTCTCCATGCTTTGGAAGGTGAACAAATATCTGCACATGTTGTAGCCAGTTTTTTGATTTCACAAAATACATATCTGAGGTGTCTCGGAATTTTCAACCGAGTCAAAAGGAATCAGTTGCAAGCCTGTAGAAATAAGGAACAGGAGTTTTAACTGTACCTAAAAAGGTGCAAACTCGCCAAGATCCCTTTACTGTGTGATGACTGAAAGGAGGGACAGAGAAGCATCAATCTGGAGAACAGAAGGTTCAGGTTTTGAGAGGAGTGTTCAGGAAATACTCCTCCACAGCCTATACAATTCCCTCAAAAGTGATGAAAATAGAAATACCTGTGATGTAATTAGAAGAATGTCTGACTTTCAAATGTATCTCAGTCAGCGGAGACTCGGGTCAACCAGGAGGAAAGGTTTGCTTTAGCAATGCTGTAAAGAAAAGCCAACAAAGATCACAAAACAAGCTCACAAACTGTTTTCCCTCTAACCTATATAAAAAAAATCTGTCGAACTGCCTTATCCAAAATGCTTCTTTGGTTTGTTCTGCCCTTGAAAGTCATCAAGAACTCCATCAGACTTAAATAAGTATTAACATAGGTAGTAACAAACATTTGAAAAGCTCAGGGGAAAAATGTCCAGGGGAATACTTAGGAGGCATTCTGTGGGATGGAGGAGGAGGCAAAACAAGAGCTATTTTTTATTTCATCTTGCACTGAGGATTTTGCAAAAATGAATGTTTTTTTGCAAAGTGCATTACCTTTGCTTACCTCCATCAACCTAGAATACACAGTCTTTTATTAGAGATACAGAGCTTTTAAAGTGTAAAGAGGAAAAGTTAAAAGAAGGCATATTTTTGCCTAAACAAGGAAACAACAAAAACGGAACAGTAACCTTTTGTGTCTGTGCTGCACTCATGCGTAACAGCAACTGCAGTGTTTTTACTGACAGCAAAATAGGTCAAATTTTGATGATGCCACCATTTCTTATGGTGGCATGCAAAGACCTGAGGCTTTCCTGAATTGAGAAACTGACATGTTCCAGCAAGGAGCGCTCCTGCAGTCACTCTGAGAAGACACTTCTTATCACCGCTTGTTGACCTGAAAGATCCCACAGGAACACATCCATGACTCCCAAGCTGTAATGCAATCAGGCAGGAATTGAAGAGAGATTGCTCTGCCTTCTCCCGAGGTTTAGTCCTCCTGTTTCATGGTGATTTCCAGTCGGGGTCAAGTCCTGCTGACAAACTGCAGACTGCACCCACGCTGGCGTGACTCCTGTCCTTGGTGTGGGGCCCAGGGAACTCCGCCGATGCTGGCAGGAGGGCACCTGGGTTCCCTGGGATGGTGGTGTCTGGTGAAGGCTTGCAAAGGGGCTGGTGCTCCCAAACACCCAGCTGTTCCCCTTGGCTCAGAAGATGGCCAGGGGGCTTCACAGGGTGGCATCATTGCTGCCCCAAGGAGATGGGCCTTGAACTGCTGCTTTTGAGGGAGTCAAACCCTGGCTCTGACCTTACACTGAGAGGTAGCTGAAGCTGTAGAGACAAGAGGGTAACTCCTGGGGCAAAAAATGAAGCACTTTTCAAAACAACAGAAAGGCATCAGAAACACTGCTGAGCTGCCCAGGATTCTGACTGTCTCTCCCCTTGGTAATCTAGTTTAATGATACTCTTGTAATTGCTGTCCCTGAAGGTTTAACCTGAGATCTTTTGGGTTAAGTTTCAGTGCTCTCAGTCATATAAAATAAAGGTGAAGTGCCTCTTAAAGTAGGAGGAATCATATAAGTTTCCATCCACAGAAACCACCAGGCTGGTTTGTGGGGATTTTATTCTTGGTTATCGAGCATTGTGATGTAAGGACTGAGGAGGAGAGAGCTTGTTTCCCTGCCTGTTGGCAGTACTCCTTTTGCTTCATCCTAAATCTGGCTATCTCTACTTCCATGTGTGGTGAGGAGTGCAAATACCATGGGCTGGGGCAGGAGCATGGGCTGCCTGGGCTTTCTGCTTCTGAAGGTGCCAGTGTGTCCCTTGGATTGTAGCCTCAACCTGGAACAGTGTAAGATATTTTCTCCCTACAAGTGATCACTATTTTGTGGCAGCAGGCAGGAAGGGGCAGAACAGATGTGGGAGGTGTGCCATCACTGTAATTCTGCATCAAGGGAAGTGGAGTCGCTTTTTTTCATGAAAAAATGAATGGAAAATGTGAAGTTATGAGGATGTTAAAAAGGACAGCAAGGAAAAGGAATACATAGGTGCTCTGAGTTGCCATTTGAAAACACCCAGGGGTTCTTCATTGCCAAAGACTTTTGTACAGGTGGTATTTTAGGAGGGTAAAGGTCCTTACCTGATGAAAGAGATCTTCCCTTTTCTTCAGCAAGACAGAGTCAAGCTGTGAGCTCTTTGGGACAAAGGCTGTCTAGCAGTGATGCCCTGGCCCAAAGTGTTATAAAACCACCCAGTAATCATAGATTTGTCATTCAAAGCAGATGTAGATTTAGAGGCCAGCTGACGAGTGAAGGGAAATTTGCAGAGGATTTGGTGGTGCATCTGATGTTCACTGGAAGCAGGGATTAAGTTGCTACTTGCCAGTGTGTGCATCCTGAAGGCTGATGGCGTTAATGGAATATCCATTCAGACACAGTTCAGCTCTGAAGCCCAGTTTCAACAGAGACACCATCTTATCAAAGGCAGAGCTAAGAGACAAAAATAGTGCCCATTGAAGTCTATGTGATTATTTGAAAGGAAAAACTTTAGGACAAAAGTGTTTTAAAATCCAATGCATCTTCAGCTGCAACAAGCCACAGCTGTCAACCAGAAATAGACAAAAATGTCATACCTGCTGTACTCAGCCATCACTGGGGCAAGTTGCATACACCAAATCCATCTTCATTTGAAGTCATGTAGGCTTACACAGGAGGACTGTTGAAGGAGAACTTAGTTGGCAAAAGCAATGGAAAGAAAGCTGGTAAAGCACACTGAAGTCTCCTGTTTCCACAGATTCAGGCACAAAGGATGAAAATCAGATGCTACATGAATGGTTTGAGCTGGTCATGGAGAAGAATAAATTAATGCGTTATGAGTCTGAGCTCCTGATTATGTAAGTAAGGACAAGCATTAGTATTAAAGATGGGGAGGGGAGAGGGGAAAAAATGTACTCACAACACACCAGAACACCTTCCTGCATGCTGTGCTTGAGATAGCTGAGGAATAAAATCCAGAGTAGCTGCAGGCTGTTTTGACAATAGATTTGCAGCTGAGGCCTCCTCATCCTTCCCTCTCATGTGGTTCAAACATTTCAATTCTGTAGGATGCTCTGAACCAATGTGGCATAGAGATGCTCTGCCTTCACATCGTGTGGGTCTAGTGAACACCAGGGCACCTTCGCCTGGGAAGAGAAATAGTCTGGCAAATTCATCTGTTTTTATTGGACATAGGGAAAAAAAGATCTAGAAATTCACTACAGCCATGAAACAAGCAGATGCACCAATACAAGAAGCAAATAAAACCCACTTCAGATGCCACTGTTGTGGCTGATGGAAGCAACGTTTGCTGTAGCTCCCTCACCTTGCCTCCCTGCAAACATACCTGAGACAGGCAGAGGTGACTCTCAGCTATTTTCTCCACTGTTCAGGGGCAGTGTGGGAAGGCAATGGGAGCCTCAGCAGTCATCACTCAGCCCTGCATTTCCGAGCTATGCAGGTTGCTCACTGCCATTTATCATTTCCTTATCATTTCCTTATCACCCTGAGCTCCAGCCCCAGTTTCTCCTCAGCTGTGCTGGGGGCTGAGCCATTCTGGCCCCTCTCCTTGTCACGGGATGCTGTAGTAGCTATGCTTTCTTCTCACACTGCCTGTGAGTTAAAAAGGCAACAGTGGGCTGCTTTTAGCACTGCAGGGCACAAAATGTTGCTGTCTGGATGTGTTTACATGTTAATTCCTTTGCCTGCTGGTGAGGCCCCTGAAGTGTGGAATCAGCCCTATTCAGAATTACACTGTGGGTGCCACCAGCAAAGCCCAGATTGTTCAAAGCCTCAAGCATTGCTGTGTATGGGGGAGTTTAACCCCATAGATAATGTAAAAGGTGGCAAGTGGTACTTCTGGAGCTGCTCTGGAGATGCTGGCACAGGCCAACCTTTTAGCGTTGGCAGCCCATGAGGAGAAAATAAACAGAACGCAGAATCTCATAACTGAGATCACATTAACATGTGTGTCTTCACTGAAAAAAGCTGCTTCTTTAACATACTTTTTGCTGCACCCAGAGCCCAAGAGCTAGAATTGGAGGACCACCAAAGCAGGCTGGAACAAAAGCTGAGAGAGAAAATGGCCATTGATGGTAAGTCAAAGGGTGGACAGTGTGCTCCAGCCCGCAGGGACAGACCGTGCCAACCCTGTTTGCTCCAAAAAGAACCAGGATGGCTGAGGCTCCTGTGCTCCCTCTGAGAACAGCTCAGCCAGCAAAATGTGAGGTCTTCTCATCTGACTCCTGGTGAAGACAGCTGAGCTGGCCTGCCCAGTTCTGCACTGACCTGGATCACTGCACGTGTAATTGCACTAATTGTGCTCTGCAGGCAGCGATGTCCAGCTGCTGGTGGCCAGCAATGGAAAGTAACTTCTTCAGTCACCCGAACAGAAGAGGTTAGCTGCTCTTATGCAGCATTGCTGGTTACCCCAGTGTTTTGGGACTGCTTTGAGGGACCTGGGATTACAGCTTGGGCTTGTCCTTTCATTTGGGATTTGAAAAGGCGCATGGGGAGGAGCAATGCTGGGAGAAGAGTGGTTCCACAGCACTGAGTACCCCAAAATATCCTGTTGTGTTCTAGGCATGTGGATTGCAAGTGACGGCAGTTTTCAGTACGTTTTCTGAAAAATGCTTTCCATTTTCTTACAGGTACTACATTTCATGTTGGGATTTTTACCTTATAAGCTAAATTTTAACTACAGCTTAATTGCTTCTGTAATTAAGTAGTGTTTTCCCTAGCCCTTATAGTCTAAATTTTGCTAAAACTCTAGACCCTAGGAATCCTAATGGTCAACTTCAAATGACCCAAATCCATGAGAAAATTTCTCTGAACTGTAACTTTAACAATATTAACCACTATTGACTACATTTGTCATTGACTATAATGTTAATTCAAGCTGTGCACTAACAGTTGTAAGTGATCTGGTACTTAAGCTCTTTTTTTGTGACCTTTTAGACAGCCTTAAAGATGAGATGGATCTGAACGAGGAGGATGAAATTTTTACCGAGATGATGAAAGTGGTTGAAGAAAGGGACAGACTCGTATGTGCCTTAGAAGAGCAGAGAGTGAAAGAAAGAGCAGAAGACCAGCACTTTGAAAGCCTTATATTATCCACAGGTTATCAGCTGAGCAGGATTTAAACATGTGCAAATAAACATCCTTTCAGCAGTATTCCCTATCAGAGAGATACAGTCTTGTGGAAAATGGAGGAATTCAAATTTAAAATCAGCTTATTTGGGAAACACGTCATTTTGTTGTCAAAAGCTTTAAAGCAGTTCTTTTGCTCATAGCAGGGACAGTCATTTCACTGTCTGCTCAAAGAATCACTGGGATACAGATTTGGACTGAATTTGCCTGTCTGATGGGCACCAGGGTCTGTGAAAGGGAAATCAGAGCTCCATTATTCTCTTGGAATTTTATTTTAATGCTCAGAGTAGAGTTTCTGAGGAACATGATGACATCATTTAGTATTTCTGAGACAGCCTTACTTTCCATCTGTTTGTCTGAATCTCTGTGTGGCTTTGTTAATATTTTGGCACAGCCAAGCCATGATCAACTATAGAAAAGTCAGAAAAAAAGCATCTCATAAAAATAGGGTTAGTCTTCATTTCTGGTGGAGGAAGAGTTGCTTGACTAATGACTACATATAAGCACTTGCTAAAACTACTGTAAATGCAATTGCAGAAATTAATTTTTCAGGTATTTATCAGTTTTATTGCACTGTGTATTTTTGAACAAGAAGCTAAAGCAATATTAAATCCCTGCATTTTGTAAAATGGTAAGGGATTATCAAAGGGGTAACTATCCTTACAGCTGTTACATGCTCAAAAAAGTTTCTGTATATCAGGGATTAAGGTCTTTAAAATAAGATTAAAGATAATTTAAAAATAGTAATTCAGACCTAATTGATATTTACAGGGCAGACTTTACTATGACAGACTTTACAATTTCTTCGTAAAATACATCACAAATTGTATTGTTGGGTGTGATGAATGATATAGCAATTAAAGACCTCCCCGAGAATAATCCCATAAAAGACTGAAAAAGATGTTGAGTTTTTAATATCAACATTTGATAGAAAATATTGTGACTGTATTTAAATTACATTTATCTTGCTGCTTGAGGATAAATGCATTTTTTTGGTTAAAGGGGCCATCTCCTATTTTTTTTGTACATGCATTTGTAGATATTGGCAAAACAGGGTGCAGAAATTCTCCTAATTAAAGTAACTTCCTAAATCTGAGATAATTCTGCAATTTAAGATTGGTAATAATATTCCCAACTGTATGTGTGATGCACTAGATTTTCAAACTGGAAAAAACAAGGGGAAACTGAAAGACTGGTTTGTTTTGGGGGTTTTTTGAATATCATTTCACCTCGTGCTCTGAGGAGATTTGATGTTCTCATTATTTTGTGAATGGTGCTAATTTGCAGCATCTGCCTATGGTACAGCCAAAGATAGAAGCATTCCTGTTAAAAAAGCTTTAAACTGGAAAAGCTCTTAGTGAGTACTGGTAAAGTAACAGACACACTGGATCCTGTCACAATAATTTATGAGTTATCTTCAGGGACTTTTGTTTTTTGTGGTTTTTTTGGTGGTTTTTTTTTTTCTGAATTGCAAGAAATTTGAAATACCCTTTCTAAAGGTAAAAGCAAGTTTTTGCTATTGGTCATAAATAATATACCTCTGGTGCAAACTTTATAATATTGCTCTGCAACATTTTTTTATATTTATTTATTAGACTGTTTAGAGAGGGTAAGAGTGTCTGGTTACATTTTACAGTTTGGATGTTGTCTCTGATTTTGATTGAAAAATGTGTATTTCTAACAGCTGTGTACAGCAAAGCTGTGCATTGTAGAGTAGACAGCTTTATAGATTTGGTAAATAGTTAGCAATAAAATATGAATTAAGATTTTGAACAATGTTCTCAGTGACCGTAACTTGAAGGGATATCCTTAAAACACAGCATTCAGGGCTTTAACACATAATTTGTCTTTCATCACAGTGAAAAGACATGGAAGAATCCTTAAACGTGTTCCAAAATAACCACCAGACTTTTTCTCCCCCCTCTCATTCACAGGCTAAGCGTACCTGATCTTCAGCTGACATTTTTACTGAGATGGATTGCAGTGATTGATTTTTTTAAACTAACTCTATTACTTAAGACTGACACAAAGTAGGAGAGGTAGAGCAGCAACAAATATTTTCATTTTCTCTATTGAGATCTGCTGGTATTCCAGTTTTGTGGAGAAAATTTCTGGGTTTTTATCACTGTCCCCAGTCCTGCCTCATGCAGTCCTGTAGAAAAAGACAGTCTAGGAAATGTCATAGTTTTATGTGAGAGTCATAACAATTTCAAGGTATTTTTTAAAAAGTTTGAAAGCAAAATTCTTAGAGCTTTGTACTAACAAGGAGAAGTCTGCAGAAATCTCCAGTTATATCAAAGATTGGGGTTTTCACCTCACTTTTACAATTAAGAAGTCCATTCACATTAGTGTTGCTGTTGCAAATAAACCCTGAGATTTCAGTTTACAGCAGATACCTATTTAGCTATAAAACCAAACTCCAAAGGCTGCTTTCCCTTTAGCTCCAAAGATTTGCATTCTTGAGAGTATCAGAGTCCACAGAAGCTGAGGGCCATCAGAACTTTATGGACATGAAAAATATTTTTTGCTAAAGAAGTACTTTTCTCCATGCCCTGTGGCTGTTACACGTGCTCCACCCAAAACTGTCTGCTCTTGGGTGGAAAAACCTGTCAGGCTACTGCTGCCCTGCCTGATATTAAGTACCTCACAAGATTAAATCAAAAAATAAACCATGCAAGTGATTTAGAAAATCATAAACTTCTAAGTGATTTAAAGCAGATCTTTGTGTACTGTGAGAGTAGGGAAGGGGGTTCAAAAAAAGAGAAGCTATGTGCACTGTTCACAGGTCAGTTTCATATGGTTGGCTTGTACTAGAAATGTATTTAAACACTGGTTTGGTTATCAGTTTTCTTGCTGCTCAATCTTCTCTGTTACCTGGCTCACTAATTTATAATAGATTTGTTAATTTTTAAGTTCATGGCACTGTAATTTCAGGGTATAATGTGATGTGCTGGAATGTACCGAGTGTGTCTAAACAGGCTGGTTGTGAGAAGTTTTCTATTTGAAAGAATAAAATTCTGTCTTACTCTTTGAAGTCCCCGAATCATTTCCATAGAAATTTCTCTCCACTGACACCTACAGCACAATTAATGTGTGATGAGGAAGATCTATAGGTAAGAAATTAAATCATCTTCTGAACTCATGCACTGGTAAGTAAATCACAGCATCTTGCAGTGCACAGATTCCTTTTGCTCAGAAATAATGACACCCTGAGGTTAGGGGGCATCCTTAACAGCAGAGATTACAAACCCCAGGAGACCAACAACTTCCACACGTGCTTACATGGGAATTTACCAGCTGGTTTCCTTGGGCTTGACACACAAATTATAACAGCTCCTTGAAGACTCAAAGGAAAAGTGTTGATCAAATGGTGATCAAAATCCTAATTGTCAAATAATCGTCAATTTTCAAATGCCACTAACTTTACCTCTATCAGGTCATCTGGTTTTATTGCTTTGTAGCAGTGGGAAAGTCTTACTGACCAAGACACTGTGCTGCCCAGAGGAGAGAAGACAAGCAAGACTGGGGCCAGCATGATTGTCCCCTGCTCAGTGACTCTGGACTGATTGGTAGGTCTCTCCTCCTCACGGGACAGATGGACAGCTGCTTCTCTGCAGAGGTCAAGGTAATTCTGGGCACCTTTGAACTGAGATTTTCCTTTTAAGTGTCCTGTCATTTCCCTTCCATCTTGTGCACTTTTCTGGCCCAGGAGCAGGTAAATATGCCACCAGAGGAGTTTACTGAGGCTCTTCTGATCACAGTGCATGCACACGCCCTCCTTGTCCCCTGTTCAAAAGATCACAGGACTAAAGAAACTCAGTTGGTGCTTAGGGACATGGTCTAGCAGTGGATTTGGCAGTACTGGGTTAATGTCTGGACTTGATCTTAAAGGTCTGTTGAAACTTAAACAATTCTCTGATTCTATAAAAAGCTTGGGAAAACAATTTTGTAAATCACTGTTTGAATCAAGACCAATCCATTTGCCTCCAAGGTAAAGGGACACCTCACTGATTTTTAGTTTGTTGGACCATAGGAAACAAATGTAGAGGTCTTTTGCCTTGAAACTTCTTTGTAGCTCAAAGCATGCCTGACTTCAACTAAGACTTCACATTGGTTTAGTAGTCCTTTTCCAGAAAGATACATTTTTTTCTTCCTTGTTGGAGCAAGTTACAGGATGTGGCATAGCAGATTGGAGACTCGGTGTATCTCTTAAGACTTTTCTTCTGTTAGGATCTAGAGCTGTCCCTGCTGGGTTTTGCCTGGACTGTACATTTTGGCATTGTTTAGCACAATGGGTTTCCCGTGGTAGCATGCAAATACTGTTCCTTCAGTTTTCATGGCCACCACATCTCATGAGCCTGGGTCCTGGCAAATACCTCATGATGGGCAAGGTGTTTGCTGGATTTCACCCAGATCTCTTTGCCTGATATTTATGAAAAAAAAAAAAAAAAGAAAGAAAAAAAGAAAAAAAGAAAAAAAGAAAAAAAAAAAGTGGTCTCTTCTGTTGGTTCTAATGAACTATGAAGAGATCTGATGGCCCTGTGTGCCAGTATTGTGCTTGCTGGAATATTTGTGTTACACACCTATAAATAACCACAGGCCCAAATGAAGGGTGCAACTGAAACTTATTAAGAAAAAAAAAATTGATTTCTTTCTTAAAAATGTCTCAGGAAGGACAGTTGTAAATGCATGTAAACTTGGCCCAGTTCTTGTAAATAACTAATTGATGTAACAACATATTACTAAAAGTAGTGAATACCAGGATGACGTTCCCATGTTACCAAAAAGTTTTAAACCCACTTTCTTTCTTCTGAAGCTACTGAATAATTAATTTCTGTCGCTGTATACATGTTATCTTTTATCTTTCATGTACATTTTCCCTCATTTTAGTCTATCTATTTTGCTCCTTGATGTACAACAAAAAATCACGGTGTGTTATAAGAATCTGGAAATATTCTGTTACTTTTATAAAACTGTGTTATTTCATTATATTATTTAAACAGACTATTCTTATACCAAAGAAGTTAGAGTAGAAAGCACAGCTGTGCTTTAAATTCCAGCATATGAATATTCTCAGTCTTAATCTCACTTTGTGAGCTGGGAAGAAATTTATCCTCAAGCATGAGTTTTAGGTGATGCTGGCAAGGAAAGTTTGGAGCCCCTTTATCTGATGCTTTCTGCTGTTCTAATGCAGCCACTTTGAGATGGTGTGGAAACACCTTCTCTGCTCAGCAGGCTCCTTTACTGCGCTGTTAACTGTTACTCAGGGAGGGCTGGGCACCTTCAGCAATTCACCACACAGAGCTGGCAGGCCAGCACATGGCTGACTGCAAATGCTTAGGAAAATAAAATGTGTAGATTTTGGTCCAGTTCTCCTCTTCCTGAAGTCAGCAAAGGGTGTTCCTGTAGGCAAGCACAGCAGTAGCAGCAAGTTGATAAATCACTTTTAAAAATTCCACTTCCATTTTTTAAATGACCAAATGGTCAAAAGGCTGTAGCAGAGCTGCAGCAAGGAGGAAAATGTTAGGGGAATACTCTAAGGCAAGTGAATGATTTACTGCACAGTCTTAACCAGCTTGGCTGCTCTTTCTTGCTAGCCTAGCCCATGGCTGGGATATTACATACCTTGCCTCTTCTGTTTCATTGGGAAAGTAAAACTCTGCTCCTGCGCATTCTGAGCCTCATATTAAAAGAAATAAAAACCAGCTGTGCCTGGACAGATATGCAGGTGAATAAGAATTATTTGAAGGGTGGAGGGGAGGGAACTTAGCCACCTTTTATTGCCTGGCAAAAGCACATATGCGAGCAGGATACAATTAATTTGATGTAATGTTTGGCTCACCTGTCCGAACAAGGCGCTGACAGGGAGCGTGGTGAGAGCTCTGGCGGTCTGCTCCGCATTTCCCTGTGCCACGTGCAGCAGGGCCAGCCTGAGCAGCAGCCTGCTGACTGCTGTGTCCTCTGCTGGGATGGTGGAGCATGATCCTGGAAGTATTCCATTTCAAATATAGAGCAGAGCAAACTCCATCCCCGTGGCTGCCATAACTTGCACCTTGTGTATGCCTGTAAAGCCTTTTGTGATGAATGCAGTATTAATTTAAGGCCATAATTTATACCTTGTGTATACCTATAAAGCCTTTTGTGAGGAATGCAGTATTAAGGCTTTATGTTCATATATATTCCTACATAAAAAGAAAAAAAAAGGTAGCATACGTAATTCTAAAATTAAGATACAGGGGGAAAATGTTGTAACTATCCTCAAAGAGAGACATCACAACTGGAAAAATACTGCAGTAATGTTACACACAATTGCACATAAATCCTGAAAGAAATACCAAAATCGAAACTGTAAACTTAGGGTCTGGATGTTGCTTTAGCATCATTACTTAAAGCACACAGTATTTGAGTTTCCAGATCTGATCAAGTTCATCTTAAACACATTGTTTAATTTAATTTTTTCCCCTTGTGATGTCAAACTGCCATACTTCACGAGGCTATTAAATAAGTAACACTGTATTTATCATTAATTTACATATACTGAGGGTTGACAAATAGGAAAGATTCTGGATCTTTTCTGCAGTTTTGTGAGAGACTTTGGCAAATGCCTGTTGAATTCTGACTACCCTGTACTGCACAGCCCAGTACCCGTTGCTCTTTGTGAGGTATCTGGCTTGTTCCTTCTGTATTTACCACAAACATAGGGGTATAAAGGCAAGTACACTTGTGCTTGTAAAATTTTCTCTCCTCTTCTGTGCTCACAAAATTCTATATTGATATCCATGTATAGTCATTTGGCTTCAAATGGAGATGCAGCTGGGTCACTGCTCTGTTTGTAAATGCCAGAGATTTACAGGCATATTTTAAAAAGTGCTTGATATGTGTATTTCTCCTTCTGAAACTATCTTTTATTATGTTCTTAAAAATGATTGAAAACTGTTCATCTCTTAATGCGTAAGTAGCACTTCTGTAAAAAGAGAATAATGTATGAAATTCAGGCTGAAATTTGTAAACAAGAGGCCCGAGACCTAACTGGTGCTGTGAACCAGAGAGGAAAGGAAAGGATTGTGCTAAGGCTTGGGCTCATTCCTGCTTATAACTGATGGCAGGATGGATGAATAGAGTTTTTCTCCAGGGCACATACTAACTGCATGCAACAAATAGGCATTGATGTCTACCCCTCATCAGCTAACCAATGTTACCAGCTTGTAAAAACACAACAATTATTAGGTGATTTAGAAATATCCTCATGGTAATTTCATTTCACTTGTTATGCCTAATGGATAGCTAGATATTTGCATGAAGTGTGTGTGGCTTTTTGCCTGAATTGTTAATCAAGTGATTAAGTGGTAAGTGAAAGTAGTGCATCCAGATGACATTAATGCTGTTCCAGTCCTGGATGCCTCCTGAACCAGTGACAGCAAATTATCTGTTTTAAACATACTTCTCCCTTAAGCTGCTCATCTGCAAATCAAAGCAGCGTTGGTATAGGCAATCTATCGTGTTAAGTCACCTTTCCTTCCACTGGCTTTTTATACTGGTCTGACTACAACAGTTGTTTTGTTTTGTAGAAGTGGATATGACAATGCAAGCTGCCTCTCACCACAAACACAGCTGAAAACTGCAGGCAGAAGAGCTTTGCAAAGTGTTATCCAGACTGAAATGTATGTAGTAAGCTTGAACTTCAACTTGCAGGAAACTATTTAGTGACGCTTTATTACTTCATAAGTTCTTTTGTGTCTAGATCTGGGGCCTCCAATACAAGAGGGATGAACCTGATCATCTTGAACTTGAGCACGTCCAGAGGAGGCCACCAAGGTGCTCAGAGGGCTGGAGCACCTTTCCCATGAATACAGGCTGAGAAAAGTGGGGATTGTTCAGCCTGGAGAATGCTCCAGGGAGATCAAGCAGCCTTCCAGTATCTAAAGGGGGGTTAAATTAAATTTGTCTTAAAATTAAGACAAGACAGCTGGAGAGGGACTTCTTGCAAGGGCAGGTGGTAACAGAAGAAGGGTAAATATTGCCTTAAGATGAAGAAGTGTAGGTTTAGACAAGATATTAGGAAGAAACTCTGTTGAGAGGATGGTGAGGCTCTGAAGAAGCTCTCCAGAGAAGCTGTGGACACTCCATCCCTGGAAGTATTCAAGGCCAGTTTAAATGGGGCTTTGAACAATCAAGTCTAATTGAAGGTGTCCCTGTCCATGGCAGTATGTTGGAAACTAGATTATCTGTAAGACCCCTTCCAACCCGGACCATGATTCTGTTTTTCTACCGGTGCTGCGCACAGGATGTAGAAAGATCTGCTGGCAGCTGTGACCCTCTTATCCTTCAGGCCCTTCACCTTGGGGTAGCTGAGGACGAACTGAGCCCTGACGCTGTGTCCACATCTACCTTCACTTTTCGGCACCCACGTTACCTGGCACCCTTCTGCGTGGTCGCCTAGCCCTGGTGACAGCCCCAGATGTGCCCGGCTCCTCTGCAAGGGCGGAGGATGGAGCAGGAGGATGCCCACGGGCCCCCAAAGGCTGCGTGTGCCCCAGCCGGGAGCGGAGCGCGGCTCCCGCACCGCCCGCGGCCACCGGGAGCCCAGAGAGGGCAGCGGGCCCTCCCCGGCGGGAGGGAGGGCGGGAGGAGGGAGGGAAGGAGCGGGAGAGCCGGGAGAGCGGAGCAGGAGCTGCCTCAAATGCTTGAAATAATTCCGCTTCCGTTCAGAGCCGGGAACAGCCTCCCACGGCACCGGGGCCTCGGAGCCGTCTGCTCCGTCCCGCAGCGCCGGCGGCGGCTGGCCCAGCATGGCAACCTCCCCGCAGAAGTCGCCTTCGTCCCCCAAGTCCCCCACCCCGAAATCTCCCCCCTCCAGAAAGAAGGATGACTCCTTCCTGGGCAAGCTCGGCGGCACGCTGGCCAGGAGGAAAAAAGCCAAAGAAGGTAAAAATTAACAGGTTTGCATATTTCCTGGGAGTTACCTTACTGGAGCGGGGGGGGGGGAGGGGTTCAGGGTGCGCCCCCATCCGTGCACGCGCGCGTGCAAGGCGCCCCTGTGCACACGAGCGTGCAAATCCTCCCTGCCACACACCCCAAGCTCACACGCGCGTGCAACACAGTCCTGTGCGCACACGAGTGTGCAAAACCTCCTTATCACACACCCCCGGGCTCACACGCGTGTGCAACGTAACCCTGTGTGCACACGAGTGTGCAAATCTTCCCCATCACACACCCCAAGCTCACGCGCGTCTGCAAGTCAGCCCTGTGCGCACACGAGCGTGCAAAACCTCCTCATCACACAGCCCTGAGTTCACACGCGTGTGCAACACAGTCCTGTGTGCACACGAGCGTGCAAATCTTCCTTATCACACAGCCCTGAGCTCACACGCGTGTGCAACGAAACCCTGTGTGCACACGAGCGTGCAAATCTTCCCTATCACACAGCCCCGAGCTCACACACGTGTGCAAGGGAACCCTGCGTGCACACGAGCGTGCAAATCTTCCCTATCACACAGCCCCGAGCTCACACGCGTGTGCAACGGAACCCTGTGTGCACACGAGCGTGCAAATCTTCCCCATCACACAGCCCCGTGCTCACACGTGTGTGCAACGCAGTCCTGTGCACGCACGAGCGTGCAAATCTTCCTTATCACACCCCCCAGCGCTCACACGCGTGTGCAAGGCAGAGCTTTGCACTCACAAGCGTGCAAATCCTCCCGATTGCACACCCCCGGGCTCACACGAGTGTGCAACACAGTCCTGCGCACACACGAGCGTGCAAACCCGTTCTATCACACATCCCCGTGCCAACACGCGTGTGCAAAGCCGTCCTGTCACAAGTCCACGCGCACACGCACGTGTGCGACCCGTCCCTGCACGTGCACGAGCGTGCAAACCCCTCCTGGCACAGCCCCGCGCTCACACGCGTGTGCAAGGCGCCCCTGCACCCACGTGAGTGTGCAAACTCCTGTCACATCCCTGTGCACACGCGAGTGTGCAAACCCCTCCTGTCACGAATCCAACTACACGCGGGTGTGCAACACACCCCTGCACACGCACATGAGCGTGAAAACCCTGTCCTGTCACAACCCCGTGTGCTCACACGCGTGTGCAACGCATACTTGTGCCCACACGTGTGCAAAGCTCCCCTGCCACAGCCCCGTGTGCTCACACGTGCGTGCAACTCGCCCCTACGAGCACACGCGTGTGTAAACCCACCCTGTCACGTCCCTGCGCCCACACGCGTGTGCAAACTCCGCTTGTCACAAAGGCACGTGACCACACGCGTGCAACAGAGCTCTGCACGTGCCTGAGCGTGCAAACCCCTCCTGTCCCAGCCCCGCGTGCACACACGCGTGTGCAACGCATCCCTGCGCTCACACGCGTGTGCAATGCATTTCTACACGCACCTGAGTGTGCAAAAGCCCTTTGTCACATCCCCACGCACACACACGCGTGTGCAACGCATTCCTGAATTCACACGCGTGTGCAACGCATTTATGCATGTGCCTGAGCATGCAAACCCCTCCTGTCAGCACCCCACGTGCACACACGAGTGTGCAACACGTCCCTGTAACCGTGTGAGTGTGCGACGCTCTGCTGCCGCATCCCTGCGCTCACACACGCGTGTGCAACGCGACCCTGCAACCCCTGAGTGTGCAAACCCCGTCCTGTCACACCACTGTGCTCACACGCGTGTGCAACCCGTCCCTGCACCTACACGCGTGTGCAACACCCTCCTGCCACAGCTCTGGGCGCTCACACGCGTGTGCAACCCGTCCCTGCAAGCACATGAGTGTGCAAACCCCTCCTGTCACATCCCTGCGCTCACACACATGTGCAGCTGGTCCCTGCACGCGCACGAGTGTGCAAACCCCTCCTGTCACAACCTCATGGGCTCACACGCGTGTGCAGCCCGTCCCTGCATGCACACGCGTGTGCAACACCCTCCTGTCACATCCCTGCGCTCACACACATGTGCAGCTGGTCCCTGCATGCGCACGAGTGGGCAAACCCCTCCTGTCACCACCTCGCATGCACACACGCGTGTGCAACCCGTCCCTGCATGCGCACGAGTGTGCATACCCCGTCCTGCCACATCCCTGCACTCACACGCGTGTGTAATGCATCCCTGCATGCACACGCGTGTGCAACGCCCTCCTGACACATCTGCGTTCACACGCGTGTGCAGCTGGTCCCTGCATACACACGCGTGTGCAAACCCCTCATGTCACATCCCCGCGCTCACAC